>JADDOH010014659.1:0-26027 GCA_016648135.1 Agrypnia vestita | reverse complement strand
ATACAACAAATAATATTGGTAACTTTTTGAGAAATGTTAAAGATAAAGATCACGAATTGACTCATTCGGGTGTTAATAAAGTAAAATGTAATGACTGTCCCTCTTTTTATATTGGAAAAACGAGTCGTAATTTTGATATTAGAATTAAAGAACTCATTAGATGCTTAAATAATTCAAATTTTTCCGAATTTGCCAATCATATTATTGAGAGTAACCATAATTTTAATAAAAATACAGGGGTCAACATTCTTCACATTAATAGTAAAAGTAGACGCCTTAATAATTTAGAGGCACTAGAGATTAAGAAAGCTACAAATAATAATGAATCCATTTTTAATAACCAAAAAAATTTAACTTACAGTCCTATTTTGAATATGTTCCCTTTCACCCTCTAACCCCCCACTATTTACCCCCGTTTGGACACTTAACACTGAAGTATGATTGTTTATAATTTTTGTAAAGTTCAATTAGTATTGGGTATACCCTGATGAAGGAACGTCGTTTCCGAAACCGGTTGGTTTTACCAAATAAATTTTAGTGGTGTAAACAAAGTTAACTCGTTTAATTATATTTATAAATAACCAACTAAACATCAACATCAATATTATCATCAAAATATTTATAGTTTCAGATCTCTTTAATCCCCCTTATTCTCAGGATAATGTAGTTGTTATATTAGTAAATTACATATATTTATAGAATTATACATAATAGACGGGACATACTACGGTTTCTATGAGAAATGTCAAGACATCTATCAAACTTCAAAATTGTATAATAGCGGTGAATACAATGATTGTTACGCTTTATTGTTATCCTAAGAACAAGGGGTTCATGCTATTTTTTTGCATTTATAGTTTTGACTAAAATTAGTATTTTTTAAATGTTGTAAACAAAATATAATAATTTTATGTAAGTATCAGATAATGTTATGTATCACCAAATGCGGTCTGTTGAAAAAATAAATTATAATTTGATTATATTACGATTCATGTTTTGCATTTATATAACTAAAGACAGATAATATTATTTATTTATATTCACAGAATACACAAGGCCCATCGCAATCAATTTCTCAGTTAATGACACTCTTAACGAGAGGTATAAAGCGCTCTGTCACTAAAGATCTTTCCAAGGTCGGTTTGAAGACAATCAAATCAACTCCTCGATCATAATTAAAACAACTGTCGTGCAAGCTGCAGTATCTTTCATCTCTGCTGGATTGGAGCAATTTCAATGAGATCTCGACGGAAGCGAGGACGCTCGTTAAAGTTGATTGACAATACTAAGTGGACGTAGGTACGAACAGTGCTACGAATAACTTCGGAATTCCTGTAGTTAAATAAACAAACTTGATCCAGAGAAAAATAAACTTAAATAAAACATGCGATGAATCTAAAGCTATTTTTACAAGCAATTCCAACTACACTATCCCGCCGATATGCATCTCAAATGTCAATTACAGATTAAAATTTATGTAATGAATGAATTGATTAAGGATAAATTATACAAGTCTCATATATAAATATCTCATATTATAAGCTATAATATTTCTCATGTATAAATAGCTTAGTCTCTTCGAGACTTATATAATTTGTCTTTAATCAATTAATCAACCCTCTGGGGACCAAATCCAGTACCTTTGTTTTTAGAACCTGCTTTCATATAAAAAAATGTTAAAATATCTGTTATGTTATAAATATATCAAAATATGTATGTTAAACATGCTGGTGCATGATAGGAGTTAAAAATTGAGAATATTGATTTTCAGACGTATTCTCGTAGATGTGTAATAATTCGAAAGAATATCACATAGGTATACATTAATAAGGAATATTGCTAAAAAAATCCACTTTGAAAAATAAAAATGTAGAAGTATCATTACCAGTTGCGAAATCTATGTATACTAACTTGTTAATGAGAAAAAATAACAACAGATGTCTCTAACAGAGACCAGTGCAATATAGGAAATGTTCTCGATTCGAAACATATATAGAACTTTAAAAAAAATTGATAACATGTAGATGTCCTTACGATGGAATTGGTGAAAGTTGCATTGTTGTAACCCTGAGCCATCGTATAAGAGGCTTCCATCTACTTTTCTCATATATAAATAGCTTCGTCTCTGTGAGACTTCTATAATTTATCCTTAATCAATCAATCATTCCTCTGGGGACTAAATCCAGTAAATGTGTTCTTAGAACATACTTTCATAAAAAAAAATATTGTTAAAATGTAATGAATGAAATTTACAAAACTTACTCTCGCTGTAATTCTCTCGTAAATTATTCTCGCTATAATTCTTCAAAATGTATATGTAAACCGCACACACGAATTGAAATTAAGCACTGGGCTGAATGGTTTACATTACTCAGTCAAAGTAAAACTAATTAGTCGTGAAGAAGGCAATTTGTAGAAAAGGGGGTGGTCCGTAAACGTGTTAGTAAAAGTTTTAAGCGTTTTAAATTTATTTGCAGTGTTTACTAAACAAATTATTTATACGGATTCTATAGAGCTTCCAGAAATTAAAAATTACTTAGACCCGGTTGTTTCGAGTTGGATTAAAATAAAAGTTCGTTAAAAGCATAGATTTTTACGGAAACGAATCGTTTGATTGGTGGAAAACGCAAAAATCTATTATTAGCTTTAAACGAACTTTTATTTTAATCCAACTTGAAACAACCGAGCCTTAATGACATAGGAAACTACCATCAGATATTAAAGAGTTAAGGATGTTATTACGGTCGTTAGACATATTTAACTGTAACTGGTTGCGGATATTTTATACGAACCGTATGTTTTTCCGAGAAACGATT
Organism: Agrypnia vestita; assembly: GCA_016648135.1. Classification (NCBI taxonomy): domain Eukaryota; kingdom Metazoa; phylum Arthropoda; class Insecta; order Trichoptera; family Phryganeidae; genus Agrypnia; species Agrypnia vestita. The sequence goes on along the minus strand of JADDOH010014659.1, from coordinate 23,211 downwards.
CTCGACGTTTCGTTGAATTCTTATTCAACGTCATCAGGAGGACGACCTTTACCCGCGGAGTTAGAGGGCGGACTGATTACTGCTTCCGAGGGCGTAAATTATATGCACTTTGTTGTGGAGTGTTCACTTCCTCTACGATAGAGGTCGCCAGCGTGCAATATGTTTATACTAGTTACGTCGGCGGACTTTACTGCGACGTCTCTCAAAGGTTGAATCAATGTCGTAAGAACAGGGCACCAAATACTTGATAGTTTGTAACCGTCATTTCTTTTGAAATTGGGATGTTTATATAATTCCATGGACTCACTCACTAATCTGGGTATAAGGTGCGGTTCTGTTAATAAGATTTGACTCCCTTTCTTTTAACTCGTAGCGTCTGCTTGTCTGCCGAAAAAAACTCGGATCGATTTTTAACCCTTTTTCCGTGATCCAATCGAGCTGAAACTTTGCAGGCAGACTCGTGGTGACGATAAAAATGATCTAACAATTTTTCGTTTAAAAAATTTCATAATTATAGTATAATTTTGTTTTTTTCGAAATTTTAACGATTTATATATCGTTTAATTTTCGAGTCCGACGCGTGGAGTAGGCGCGAAACCTGCTTCAATGAGAAAGGGAGTATAATAAAAACCTGGTTTTCATGGGTTAGTTTTTTGTCTTGTCAATTCTGATGAAGTGACAGAGCTTTTGCATTTCGCAGATTGGAGTTGTTGTTTTTAATTGCTCCAATATGTTCCTTTAAACGTGCAGCGATATTGCGTTTGGTTTGTTCTATGTAGAACGCTCCACAAACGCATGGCACTCTGTATACACCTGGAGACTCGAACGGTGTGTTATCTTTCACACTACCCAACATACGTGAGATCGAACTATGGGGATTGAAAATTGTTTTTATATTTAATTTCAGCAACACCCGGCTGATTTGTCTGTAAGACCTCTGATGTAAGGTAAGTATGCGCTATTTCTTGGGACATCGCATATGCTAGATCGTTTTCGTGATGTCCGTACGTTCGGAGAGTATCCATTAGCTATGAGTGCACCCTGCACTGTTTTTATTTCCGAGGTTTTTTTTTGTCGCAAATTCTGTTAGCCCGTGTTATAAATGCTGTGTCGGTCGGTCCCCACAAAAACTTAACTTTGAAAAGGCGTAAAATTCGAAGAATTTGGGTGCACGAGATTAATGAAAAAATGAATAAATTATGAGAAAACCGATCATGCAAAGAACTAGAGTCACATGAAGATTGTTTCTATACATATTTTAGAATGAGCCCAGATAGTTTTGAAGATTTACATAACCTTTTGATGCCATATATTACAAAGCAAAATACAAGGTTTTTGCCTTGCCTGCTCTCCATGCCTGCAATTTTTTCGGATTTTTTTTATAGTCTGGATGACTTAATAAACAGAGAATAGGTCTATTTCTGACCTCTTGTATTAATTTTTCTGTAAAATCGATATTCATTACATAAAAAAAATATAGTTTCGCTCTTTAATTTTGTCGACTTCCACAAACTACTAAAAAAAAGCATCTTCCCACCCCTACGGTAAAACGGGATGATGTCAACAGCAGTTAGTTAGTTATTTAATTATAAAAGGTATTTACCTGAAATGAAGGAATACAAAACAGAAATAAAGTTTAGGGGATATAAATATAAACTTAACGTTAAAAGAAAAGTCCACATTTAATCATTAACCTTAATATACAGGATTATTCACGAATCCTCTCTTTCGGCTATGTTTCTGTTTATGCTAAACTGAATGGCGTAATGGATTTAGCGGAGATCGGGGGGTAACGGATTCCGGGGCATTAGGGCTCTATATAACCTGGAGTGCCCCCGTTTGCCGGCGAAGTGGGAAATTCGAATTCTACGGCATCCCATCGACGTCGGATTCAATTACCCACCCCGGCAGTCGCCGACGCCATCCGCCGTAATTGAAGTTGAGTTAAAACAGTATCGAACTCAATGTCGGCTCCGATAACGGACAGGAGCGCAGCCGGTAATTGCTTTTGACGACGGCCGTCGGTGGCTTTTTCCATTGTGTAGGCAAAAAGCGTGACACGGTTAAGGAGATGTTAATTGAATTTTCTACGATGCAACGGCGAGAGTGGATGAAAGGAGAGTCCTCCGCAAGAGGAAATCATTTCAACTGGAAATAGAAAAAGAACCGTAGATTTGGTGCTCTATCAACAACTTTATTTTAAGTGCGATATGTGAAACATTCGCATTTTTGCAAATTCGCATTCTTCTGACAAAATAACTCAACACGTCTGTAGTTCAAAGTTTGGTTTAGCGTAAAAAAAACAAAAAACAACAAATTAAATTTTACACATCTACATAGGTATACATAAATATGTAAAAAAATAGCTTCAACAGGCCATGAGTCCCAATTACTGAAACGAAACGCATATAAAGGATATTGCTAAAAAATTCCAATCATAAAAATAGATATCTCATTAGTGACATCTGTGGTTAATTAAAGGGAATGAAAAAGCTTTGGATGCCAGTCGCATACATAGAGATATACATAACCGCACGATAGGTCGTAAGTAGTGATGCAATGAATACTACTTTCACGAATACGAATACGAATAATTCAACAAGGTAATAAATAAATAAATAATAAGACGAGTTCACTAACAAGTTATGTACACAAACCTATATCTTTATTCTTTATAACAAAAACAAACAAATAATTTTATACCTATTTAAAATTAACTTACCAGATTTCTCATCGATCGATCGATGAGATGAATCGAAATGTTTCCAAATATCACTTTTTTCACGCTTATGAGAGGTGCATGTTATTAGATATATTTTGAAATTATTTTATAAGAGTCAACACTTTTACACATAACGGAAATAAAATGGAATGAACAATACGTATTACAAAACAAAAACTACATGGAATGAGCACCTAATCTTTTTAAAAACCCAAAAAAACTAGATGAAAGAACTCATGTTATGCTGTGTAACAAGAAACAAGTAACAATTGACGGCTTGAGTTCCATAGAAAAAATAATTTGAGAACTCAACAAATCCATTGATTCAATGTAAGGGAAATCCCCGATAATAGAGGTGTGTTCGGATACACGGTGCACAGTCAAACCGTAATTTGCGTTGCGTTCAGTTATAAATAGTTCGTAATTATATTCGTAATGATATTCGGCGAATACGAATATTCGGTAAATGTCTACTATTCGGCAAATATTCGTATTCGTTGCATCACTAGTCGTAAGCTCTGTGAACACCCAAAGACTTCCATACCTACTTGCCCATAAAAAAATATAATTTTGTCTCTGTGAGACATCTATAATATATTTTTATTAATGATGTCCCTGTGACAAAATCCAGTACTGGGTTCTGAAAAATTTGGACAAACTCAAAATATACTGAATAAAAAGAATACCCTGTTATACATTATTATTATTCCTCTTATTGTTATAAAATATTTTCGCATTGTTTTATTATATAGTTATATTTATTATATACTGAAGACTTATAGATAATCTGTATATTAAACTAAGTATGTTTTATTATAATTTATACGTTTCAACAGGCCAAGAGGCCCAATTACACAACCGAAACACATCACAAAATACCTAGATTTGAGTAAGTCACATTACCCGGAACCTTCGGGGTGAGAGCCAGTCATCTCCACTATGAGGGTCGCCATTCGCCAATAAAAAATTACCATTAAGTTTTTGGCAAGCATATTTTGAATCAATACCATTCAAAGCACAATTTTTCGCGATTTTAGAGGTACAATTTATGACCTGAATTTTAAAAACACTGCACACTGAATGATTTTTTAAAACAAACGGGAAATTTATTCGTTTAATCCTGCGCGGAACTAGCGAGAGCGGCACGGCGAATATGACTTGTGGAGACCACTTAAAAAAAGTCATCCAGTTTTCCATCCTCCCTCGAAAGCGCAAACAACGTCAAAACCCTTGTTATGGGCGGATAATTTCCCCGGCCCGACGGAGTGAATAAAGCCAACATTTTGGAAGAAGGAACGCAATCTGGAAGCGTGGGCCATTACACGAAATAAAGGAAACGTTTCCGCTGAATTATATTCAATTGAAAAATAAAACAACACAAAGAAGGGCCAGAATGAGCGGGCTGAAAAGCACTTTCGCCAAGATAGTGAAATATAATCGTGCCGCAGTCTCGGCTTTGGTCACAACTTGGCAGTCTTACGCTAAGATTGAGTTTTATTGAGAGTAATAACGTCGTTTAGTTTACGCTAACATATAAGTTTGTCTGTAAAAGAATGCACAAATAAATATTATTATAACATTATGTGATAGTTAATATGTATCTGTCTTCATCCGGTATAGGGTGGTACCTAAAATCACTTAACCACTTGACCATTCACATCATGTGTGAAACCACCTAAATGTGAATAGTTGACCTTTTTACTCCCTTTATATTAACTCGTGGCATCTGCTTGCTTGCTTGCCGGCTTGCCGTCAACAAAAACTTTGGATCGATTTTTGACCCTTTTCCCGTGATCCAATCGAGCTGAAACTTGGCAACTAGACTCGTGGTGACGATCAAGAAGATCTATCAAATTTTCGTTAAAAAAAATTAATAATTATAGTATAATTTCGGATTTTTCGAAATTTTATTGGTTTTTTCAAATTGGAATGATTATAAAAGTTTGATTACGGCGGCCCGATAACGTCGCGGAATATTTTCTAAATTTGAATATAATAGGTACTTCACTTCGAATGTCGAAAATCTAAATTGACTGACAAATGTTTTTAGAATTCAATCTTCAAGTTGAAGTTTCTTATTAAAGCTCAAAACATCTGACATTTTAGAAATATATTAAATTACTGTAAGTTTAGTGTTATGTTATATGTTTTAATTCATCTCGACTTCTGGAGTGAACGGGTGAGCTTGCCATCAATTCAAAACATAACTCGAAATACAAGGCGAAAAATCCCTTTGAAAATGGCCAGTGCTATCTGTCCGAAACGTTGGGTACATAATAACAGTCTTTTTCAAGGCTACAATACGCGGGTTATCCTAGAAAATAATTAAATACATATATATATATAATTATTTTTATTTGTTATTATTAGGATTATTATTTATTATGTATATTATATTATATATATTATATTAAAATTAATTATTTGTTAATAACAAATTACGCAGTTCAGATATTTATATACTTTGTAATTGCAGAGATATTATATTACGAAAGTATTATAGAAGTATTTATTATTATACATATAACACCTAGGCGATAATTGGTAATCATATACAATCCAGCGGAGCCCTTAGCGTGCAATTAATTTCTACTTAAAGAGCATGCGCCGCTTTCCAACGCAGGAAAACGCCATCCGAGGACGGGCTGCAGTCCGATATGCACACGTACATTTCTTGAGTTCGAGTGCAATATGACTGCAGCGGTGAATTATTGATTAGCCTCACAAAGAGCGTTTGTATGACGGTACACCCTGACCCGTCTTCCCATTCCCCCTTCGGTCCCCCGATACTACGGTTTTCTTCTGCGCGCGCACTGTCAAACTGCATTTCTTCGAAACAAGATACGATATTTATTTATAACCTTATATATCAATGTAATCTACACTATTTTTTAAAGAATACAAAATACAGATGTAAAGCTAGTTTTTTTTTTAATTTTTAACAAAGCATTCGTATATTTAAAATACATTTGAATTATAAAAAATAACATGATTGTTTACTTGTATGTATGGTATAGACATGCGCGCCGCGCCGGCGCCGCCGCGCCGCGCCGCCCTTGGGCCACGCCGCCGCCGCCGAGTCAAGCCAATCGGCGCGCCGATTTTGGGTGTTACATTTTTGAAACACCTTAAATTTAGATTTTTTTAAATTTTTTCATCTGTTTTTATCGATTAAATTATGCAAAAAGGTCTGTGGAGGTGAATGAGCCTTCCGGTTTAGGATGAGTTGAAGCGGTGTTGATGATGGAAAGTCACGATGGTTTTACAGAATTTATTGAATTGCAAAAGTAAAAGTTATAAAGAATACAGTAGGTACGAAGGTTATAAGTGAAAGCGTGACGTTCGAAGGTATGACGGCGAGGGCTTCCGCTATACGAGCCGTTCACTGGGGATGTGAGATAGTCTGCTCTGGAGACTACAGTTTTTATAGTGAATGTGAACAAAGAGATTGGGTTTGTTATGACTTCGTCTTTACTCGGCAGTGCGTGTTGGATATTTTGTCTGGATCAGCAAGGTGAGTTTATCCGCTCTTCATGCCCTCTGCTATACGTCGTCTTTGTACTCGGTCATTGGTCCGGCTTACATTGTCGCCTTGTTCGTTGTGCTAAGCACTTTTGCCTCGACCTCTGTATCGAGGGTAACGGTCTGCCGTGCTCGACGTCAGCACATGTGGTACCTCATTACACGTGTTTATGTACGCGTCTTTGGCCACCACAGGTCTAAAGCCTAAATGGCAAAGAAATCCATACCGTTACAGATTCTGGATCAAATATTAGGTCCTTACATATGAAATTGAGGTTTTGCCGTACTGGCAAATATGATCTCAAATATCTTCTCTTTAGCTAGGAATTCCAAATCCAAATTTATACAGCTATTTACTCATGTATTTGTGTTTTGAAAATTATAATTCATTTGTTTTTTCCTCAATTGTTTTTTTCTTTGCGTCACTCAGTTTACAAAATGAAAAACTTGAAATATCGCGTTATTTACGAGTACGAGTTCCACCGTGGCACCAGTGCTGCAGAAACGGCTCGAAGGATTAATGATGTGTATGGCGACGGTGCCGCAAAAGAAAACACAGTGCGTTTTTGGTTCCAACGTTTTCGTTCTGGAAATTTCGACCTGCAGAACAAGCCCCGTGGACGGCCGGAGACCAAAGTTGATAATGAAGATTGAAGGCTATTGTGGAAGCGGATCCATCGCAAACCACATCCGAGTTAGCTGCAGGCTGCGGTGTTAGTGATAAAACTGTTTTAATTCACTTGAAGCAAATTGGTAAGGTGAAAAAGCTTGAAAGGTGGGTACCTCACGAATTGAGTGAAGCAAATCAACAAACGCGCGTTGACTGCTGCGTTGCATTACTCAACCGGCAAAATAATGAAGGGAATTTTAAATCGAATCATTACCTGTGATGAAAAGTGGATCCTGTACGATAATCGGAAGCGCTCATCGCAATGGCTGAACCCTGCCGAACCAGCCAAACCATGCCCCAAGCGAAAATTGACTCCAAAAAAGTTACTTGTGAGCGTTTGGTGGACTAGTGCTGGTGTCGTTCACTACAGCTTTCTTAAATCTGGCCAGACGATTACGACAGATGTCTATTATCAGCAACTGTAAACCATGATGGAAAAGCTAGCTGCTAAACAACCGAGGCTGGTTAATCGCTCTAGGCCACTGCTGCTTCATGATAACGCTAGACCACACACTGCACAACAGACGGCTACCAAATTAGAGGAGCTTCAATTGGAATGTCTAAGACATCCACCGTACTCTCCGGACCTTGCCCCAACAGATTACCATTTTTTTCGAAATTTGGATAACTTCTTGCAAAGGAAAAAATTCAACTCCGATGGGGCAGTCCAAACCGCCTTCAAAGATTTTATTGATTCCCGTCCGAATGGTTTTTTTAGTAAAGGGATCGATGAAATACCTATGAGATGGCAAAAAGTGCATAGATAGCAATGGTACATACTTTGATTAAATAAATATATTATAATAAAAAAAAATCGGCTTTATGTTCCTCCCATACTAAACGTCAATTTCATATGTAAGGACCTAATATTAAAAGGGCTATATAAGACAACCACTTTTTAGGGCACGATCTCATAACTGGCGATGGAATCAAAAGTGTACCTGAGATTGAGTGAAATTGAAGACTACATGGAGCATAAAAATACCACGGGTGCCGCGTTTCTGGCAAACTACATTAAAAAACAAGTGAAAGCAACAGATCTAGTAACAAGAAGATTTGAAGGTATATAAGCAGCTACTTCTGACTCTGAACCTGTTGCAAGTGCATCTTTTGAACAAGCCTTGCTATCCAAACTTTCCAAGAAATATAGCAGCAACGTCACAGATTTAGACTCAGAAGACGCCGAAATTTCACAAGAATGTTGGAAGTACCTGGCTACTACGAGATCAGAAGATGTAGAAGTTGTCCAAGGTCCTTATCTACTGGAAAGAAAGAAAAAAAGCATTTCCGTGGCTCAACCCGCTCGCTAGAGCTGTGCTGGCAATTCCAGCTACCAGCATACCCAGCGAGCGTGTGTTTTCAGTTTCCGGCCTTGTTGTAAATGCCAAAAGGTCTCGGCTGAGTCCGGTGAGAGAAGAGGGGACCGACCACACACCCAGGACCGTTCTATGAGCAATGGCTGACATATCGGCCCTACACTTTTTTCATATTTTTATTCGGATTCATATTGAGTAGTCGCCCTAAGGAGTTCCCAACGGGACACCCACACCCTAACAAACTCACGGAGGCATCCAAAGTTTCTTTCATTCCTAACAAGATCGGCGTTTATGACACGCCAACCAGTGTCATGTGGCCCGAATATTCCAACACGCATATCGTATTTAGCATCCATCAAAAGTTCACAATCCCAGAGGATATGCCCCGGAGTCTGAAGCACTCTAGCTCTCTGGCATAGGTGTACCTACCATGGATGAGTGGAGAGTCCAAGATCATGGAGTTTAGATCTGAACTCTCCATGGCCCGAAAGCATGTGTACCGTATAGTGGTCTAGAGCCGGAAAATAACCTCCGGAAAAACTTAAGTTTCTTTCTTTAACCCTCACCCTCGGGAAGGAGTGTGTCCATCTGTCGGCGGTGGCGGTGTCCCATCTGTCTTGCCATACTTCTAACGTTATTAGCCCAACACGCATTTCCAACTGTGGTCGCTCGTTTTCCAGGGGCCTGAGAGTTCTACTAAAGTAGACTATTTCCAGGCCCCTCAGCAATCTGCGACAGGCGCAAGCCTCAAGGACCTCGAGATCGGCAGAGCGCACGCCCGCCAGGATTGGGAGTGCTTGACTGGAGACAGTCCGGTAGGCACCCGTCAGTCCAAAAAATGCTATACAAAATATGAATGCAAAGTCCGTAGTGTCCAAAGTAATTAGCATAAGGATAAAGACACAACATATAACTTAAGAGCCAGATTAATTAAAATAAATACAAAATTAAAACTCAGAAGACATGAAATGAGCCCCGTGAGAGTTAACAAGATCATATTCATACATGACAATTATGAATTATGCAAAGAAAACTGTGATCTTGAATCAAAACATGGTTTTCTTTGCACCTAAAATTTACATTCGAAAATTTTATAATAGAACATTCCTTGATTTGAATATTTTTGCTTCTGTTTTTCCACGACATCTAAACATTCCTTAAAAAAACATATCCCCTAAAAAAATGAGCCACGCCGCGGCGCGCCGCCGCCGCCGACCGTTTCAGGCCGGCACGCCGCCGCTGGCAAATTCAGGCTCGGCGCGCATGTCTAGTATGGTATAAAAGCAAAGGCAGCAATATCCAAAAAAAATTAATGCAGTCATCGAGGGTAACTAATTTACAATGTACTGAATTTAGATTTTAGCCTATATATTGATAAACATGATTTTGAGGAAGGGATAGATACATAAAATCTTGAGTTCAGTACATTTTAAATTAGTAGGTAATCCTCAATGACTGCATTCAAAACATTTTTTGGATATTGCTGCCTTTACTATATCCAAAAAATCAAATACGCCACATATACATCCGTATTCTGAAAATAACAATGTCTGGATCTTTAAGATCTTTATCCCAACACTTAATAGACGATAATAAAAATTAAAAATGTCCAGAGCGGATTTTGTAATTCTACGGCTCAAATACACTGTATTAAAAGATGGTATAAGAAAGATTGTTTCTTACAAACGTATTCATTTCTTCATCCACAGCGTCCAGATGAAATATCATGGCTAAACTTGTCATGACCGTGTTCGGCGTTACCGCGTATTCAAATCTTCACATCTTGATTTTTGACAGATAACAATTTACATCTTTCTCCCTCCCTCTATATCTATCTCATGTAGAAACTTACAGAAACAAACACCGACGTAAAGCTATGTCTCGTTTATTTTTATTTTTTATTATCGTCTATTAAGTGTTGGGACAAAGATCTTAAAGATCCATACATATCTGTCAAAAAATGTCAAGATGGGAAGATTTGAATACGCGGTAACGCCGAACGCGGTTTCGACAAGTTTAGCCATGATATTTCATCTGGACGCTGTGGATGAAGAAATGAATACGTTTGTAAGAAACAATCTTTCTTATATCATCTATTAATACAGTGTATTTGAGCCGTAGAATTACAAAATACGCTCTGGACATTTTTAATTTTTATTATCGTCTATTAAGTGTTGGGATAAAAATCTTAAAGATCCAGACATTGTTATTTTCAGAATCGGGCCGATAATATATTTATTGCAGGATAAAGTAATATACAAAAATATTAATAGTGAAAAAAAGTGAATATTGTGCAAATATGGAAAGCTAGCAATATTTAAAAAAAAAAGGAAAGGAATACGTAAAAATTATTATCTACACACATAAATATAATTCTCAACATTTGCACTTCAGTTTTAATAATGGTCTGCGAACGAAAGTCATGTGCATGCATTTTTGACACTAGACTGGATATGGAAAAAACTGGCTCTCTTTACGTTTTTTCTAAAGAAATTAATCAACTGAGCTTTGAGTGTGTTAGGTTTATTGCTTATTGTGCCCAGTATTGCATAATAATATATTTTGATGGCAGAAATGGCCTTGCAACTATTGAGGATTTCATCAATGATTAACCAATTTTCTTTCTTTCTTTCTTTCTACTTTCTTAAAGATACATAATGCAAGTGTTGATGGCGCCAGAAAGAGAGGGCGACCGCGGAAGACGTGGCATGACCAGATTAACCAGATAGGTGCTGGAAGATGGTTCCGTCAGAAGCCCCAACAACCGGCGAGCTTACATGCGAAGATGTATGAATGTGGATGAGGCTAGAGTTGTATGTCAGGAGAGAAGAGTGTGGCGCTCTATCCTCTCTGCCTACCCCCACGGGAAGACGGCGTGATGGTAAGTAAGTAAGTAAGTATAACCAATTTTCTTCAAAAAATATCAAATGCCATAACAAATTTATTGTTTCGGAGGTGAGTTTATAGAACTCCATAATCACACATATGGAAATAAGAGCACTCGTGTTTAAGTTCTACTTTTTTAATTTTTTGAAACGCGTTTCGCCTTATGGGGGCATTATCAAGAGATTGATAATGCCCTCGTAAGCCAAAAAGCGTCTCAAAAAATTAAAAATGTAGAACTTAAAAACAAGTGTTTTTATTTCCACGTGTGAAACGACGTATCCCTATACATAATGTAGATCTAAAATATTTTCCGAATCATTGTGAATTTAAAAATAACATATAACTCGGGTTGCCCAAATACAGGAATATGCTGTCCTAATTAAAAATACTATGTTATATTAAATTGGTTTCAATATTTAATTTGTATCAAATTTCATAAACTGTTATAATTACATGAAATATTCGCAATGAATGTCTGTGACATTGAATCTAACAGGGTACTCGTATAGAGAAAATTCTACCACTTATAATTTTCGATTTTTTTACGTTTTACATACGCATACAAAGTGTAAAATGTTTGTTTATCAGTACGGGCCTAGCCCAGTGAGAATGGCATTATGAAAGCAACCAATATAATTTCAATATAAAAATAAATATTATAATAATAATAATAAATAGTAAAATAATAAGGTAGTTTTAATTATTAAAATGAATAATGTGCTTGTGCTGTTCCCGTGCACAAGTTTTACTTTGAGGGGACAGAAACAACGAAAAAAAAAATTAAAACGAACTTAATAATGTGTAAAATATACTTTTAAAAAACAATGTATAAAATATACTTTTAAAAAACAAACTTTGTAACGAGATGTAAGAATCCGGATTAAATTGCGCACTATCGAAGTCTATCGAAATCTCTGGAACACTCCATAACACTCTGGAATCATCTATAAACGTCTGCTACAGTCTGGAAGCGGGAGGTAATATTCTCTTCAACACTAGAAATATATAGAATAAACTACGAAGGTCGAAAAACCAACGTGTTTCGTATAAAAAGCGGAGCCAGCGCCGCGGCGGTTTCACAGGCGAGTGATTTATTGAGAAATAGTGTGAATAAAAGAAGTGTTAAAATTAAATGAATGTCCAGCGACATTGTGAATTTGCTAAAACAATTAGTAAATAAATAATTAACTTCCAGTGTTTTCATTTCTCTCCCAAAGCTACGTCCTGTTTATACATATGCGAAGTGTATACATATACGAACTATATACATGTTCTAATAAATAAAATAAAAATATTGTTTTGAATCATCGTCTAAACTATTAAAAGCACAATTTCGCAGAGCCCCGATTTTTAGACTCGAAATTGAAATTTCACAACTTGAAATTTAAAAACACTGCACATTGAATGACTTAAAAACAAATGGGAAATTTATTGCTTTAATCCAGCGCAGAAAGAACCAGAGCGACGCGGCGAATATGACTTGGAAGAGATCATTCATAAATGTCCTAACCCCTCCATCTTCTATAAGCGTACTTAAAAAAAAAATCATGTTTTTTTGCCTAATAATGATAACTGTTGGATAACATAAAAAAAAAAACGACTTGTTGACCCACTGTCTGACTCACAGCACCGAAATATACGCAAAATTGTAATTTCTTACGGTGTTCAAAAGGGGTACGCTAACGCACAATAACATATACACAAGGAAACACTGCGTGCGGCTCGTACGCGTGCGTTATCTCCGCCCGAGCAAACCGTGGTCTGCGGGTGAAGCCCGTTTATTCACCCGCTTTATCAGTGAAAACATTTTTGGCCGTGTGCTCGGGCTATTTGGAGAACGGAATTCACACCCAAGACATTGTGAGCAGAGCGGCTCGCTGCAGCGTTCATTCAAATGTGCCAAAATTCAGCGGGCGACCCACAAACAGACGGATCAAATAACAAGTATTCATCTACTGCCGGCAAAAGGACCAAAACATACGCAAATAATTATTCATTTACATTTATACAATTAACGCGTGTAATATTTATTGAATCACGCCTGTCTCGCTAGAAAAATCTGTTGTGGCAGGCAAAGTTTACAAGAAATTATATAATTATACGTAATATGAAATAAAAGTAAGTAAAATTAATTAGTAAAAAGTTAATAGTAAAATACGGATCAATTTATTAAGGGGTTACACGACCCTGGAATGGAAACCCTGGTGGAAATTGGGTGATTTTTATATGGAGGTGACTAAATATAATTTTTATTGGCACTTATTAAAGCGCTTATTAACATATTAAACTATGTATTACATATTTTACTGGAAAATTTTTGAAAAAAAATTATTGCTTCATGTTCATTCCCGGGGAGCGCCTCCGCCGTGACTGAGATGCAAAATTCTCCAGTGCACGTTTGTTTGATACAGAAAAAAAGTTCATGTACTTATTTAGAAATTAAATATCTAAAATGCTAAATATCCAATTAAAAAAAAACAAACCAATTTTTTCCCAATAAATTCTTACCTCATCTTTAAAATTACAAATTTTGTCATTTTTTTCAGCAGAAAAAAGTATGGAGACTACCGATGCTCGAAACAACGTTAACGTAGTTTTTTCGTGTACCCCAATAATCTACTCAATAGGCAAATGATTCGATATAGACTAAAACGTCACGGTATATGTTTAATTGTTCATAATATTGTCTCACCCGAGAGCTACGTAAATGTAGATAATAATTCATAAATTGTTTGTTGTATTTAAAACTTTATTTATTTTACATCTTACTGATAGCGTAAGAAAAAATAAAATATTTTCACGCCACCTAATGAACAGTATTTCATTCAATATAATGTAATATGTTGCATTTCAAGCGCGACCAGCGATATTCTGGCGCACGCACGAATGAAGTTATTCAAAACAATAAGATAAGTTAACCTCAATACATGGCATTGTTTTTATGACGGTACCTACGTCTAACTACAACTTCGTATAAAATCGATTAGCGGAATAAAAGATTGTCCTTTATACATGCACACATGCATATTTGTCCGATAATGTTTTTTAGATAGCGAGAAATACACATAGCAGTCTTTTCTTATATGTTTTACATAAGTGCGAATTCGAGTTTTGAAATGTTTCATAATCTACTTAAATAAACAGAAGATTAGCATATACTGTTGCGGAATGAAATCTTTTAATGTATACTATATGTAATTTAATTTCTTACTTTTATGGATGTGATTTATGCATGAATACACACTCTTGAATTATTGTTACATTTATGATAAATTTTTGTCATTCTACGTCGATATGTAAATATTCCAATTATTACATAAAATAATGTCTCAGAAATGTCCTACTGTGTATCACTCGCAGAGAACATCGGAAGGAAATTAATATCATAATCATAATTACATTGGATAACTGGAGTGTCAAGTTTCTGAATTACAAGTCAGTTAAATATGTTCAGTTCTGAAGAGACATTTTTCCAACAGAATAACTGAAATGATGCTGCTATACTGCAAAAATAAATAATAAAATTATTTCCTTCGTGCCATTCCTAGGAAAAGTCCTTTTACATGGTTTTAATTTAATGTTCAAGCTTAGTAACCAAACACTAAGGGTTTTTTTTTCTTTCGTATTATTTGTTTACAATTTACATTTACAATGTCATGCCGAATTGCACAGTAAATAAATATTATGTATTCCATAATCAGGAATATTGGAAAAATATTTTGCAAGCTTCGAAGGGCTTTTCTCCATAATTATTGATAGTAAAGCATTGCTGTGACTCATAATTAATTGAGCAGGAATCTACCAGTGTGAACTAGCTCCGTTACATCCTGTATACCTATCTCGTAACATACCTATCATAATTATCATGTGAGGGGTTTAAAATCAATGGCAGCCATATCCAAAAATTAAAAAAATATTTTATATGCATTCATCGAGGATAACTAATTTAAAATGTACTGAATTCTAGATTATATGTATCTGTCCTTTCCAAAATCATGTTTCCTATAAATTTATAGGCTGTCTCCTATAAAATCTCAAATTCAGTTCATTATAAATTAGTAATTTTCGATGGCTGCATTAATTTGTTTTCGGATATTGCTGTCTTTGCTTTTTTACCCCACGTATACTAAACTATTAATATTTCAGGATATCTTAATATTATCATACATAAATATTTAATTCATATTTTTTTGCAAATTGAGTGCACGGGCCTGGTGAACATGTCCGAAGATTTAGTTGAGACAACATAACCAGTGCCAGCATAGAATCCAAAAAAACACCGCGGCTCGGAATCAAGTGCAAAAGTAAGCACGGATCGCGTCTAGAGAGAGTTTGGCTACACTTGGCAGTTGCACTAATGGCTCTGGTGCAGCGTGCAGCGCCACCCGCCCCCTCCCCCGCCGATCGGGCTCACCCTCGGCGTAAACTGCACTTGGTCCTTTTTTGTCTGCAAGCGGCTACGTCGGACTGGTTCTTCCTTCTTCCCGGGCGATGTAAGAAGCGCGAAAAGAAACAAATGGCAGCCTCTACGTTTCGCCGACAGCCTCGCTCCTGCACTTTTGTTTTTGTTAAGGATCTTGGGAATGTGTAGACTAATGCTTTTAACGCCAACCAGTGCGCGCCTAACTATAGGTAGGGATGGCGTTCCGTGTGTGAGATTCAGATATTAAAATATTCGTCTAAATGATGCACGTACGTTAAAACTTTAACTACGGGTAATGTTATAAGCGTGAATCAGTTATACTATTAATTAAAAAATTATAAGTAGCGACAGTAGTATACACATTTTTAATCATAACAAAAAAAAACAATTTTACGATTTAACAGCTTTTTTTGTAGCAAACGTGAAATATGAAATAACTAACTTAGTCGTTCAGTTGTGCCTTGTTTGTCGTTTTGATTTCACGTCTTTTTGTCAGAAGCATTCTTTTCGTTTTCTCGAACATACTCTCCACGCATAAAACGAATAAAAACAAAGCGCATTTAAAACGTAGGGATTTTTTTCCTAAAAGAAAACTATTTTTAAACAGTTTCACCAAAAAAATTCGGCATACCTAGCAACAAAAAAACATTTGTGCAGTTTAGGAGACATTGAATATTCGATTAATGAAAAAATGGTTTGCGGAATCGGAAAATTTTAGTAGATCTGTGGTGGAAGTGGAACATCTAAAATTGTCAATGAAAAAGAAATTGAGCCAATCCAGAGATGTCAATTCAAAAATAAGCTTACAAGACTGGTTCTCACAGTCTAGTATCTAAAGATTTGTGAAAGAAATTGGAAAGGTTTAGAAACGCGGTAAGAAACAAAATAGCACAGATATGAAAAAAAATCACGCGAGAATAAGGTCACGCCAAGTCTCCCTATTTCAGTGCTTCACACTCTTCATATAATGTTACTCCGACTAATCCTCTAAGGTAACTTAGTTCGGCCTCTTAGATTCTCGGTCTAACACTCTCAGCAAGAATACTTTGTGGGCATACGCTGTATATTAAAACAGGTCTATACACATATTTAACTACTAGTCTACACACAGTCAGATTGGTCTTGACACTTAACTCGAATTTCTTTTTTAGCACACTATAAAGGAGACGTAAAACATCACTAAAACACCACTAATATCCCCGATCCTCCCGCCTATTCCACTATCCTGTCTCGCTGCTAGAGAATTTCTCTCGAGGTGTTTGAACTTGTCGACTTGCTCTAGCGACATCTTGGAATCCGATCGTGCAATGGCCCTAGTACGAAACCATGCCTAAAGCGATTTTTTTTACTTACTGTAGGTATCTACATTTTTATATGCAGGGTGTCTCATAGCTAGTAGCAAAAACTTAACAGGTGGATTAGTGCCTTGATAATGAATCCAAAATGTTCAAGGAACCATGATCTTGCCAAAATTGAAAATAGATTTTCTATAAGGTTTTTAACATTTTGTTAATTACATTTGTATTGAAGCGAATGAATTTTTCGTAATCGATATAAGTTACTGTAATGATAGTTCAACTTTTTGCATAAAATAAGTCAGAAATATATCTCCATAACTATTGATATTAGGTGATGTTTGCTTGAAAACTTTCGACTCATTATCAAGGCAGGAATCCACCTATAAAGTTTTTGCTACTAGCTATGAGACCCCCAGTATATATTTTATATTACGAAAGTCATACAATTTGTTACAAGTTTATACAGCTCGTACAAGCTAGAGCTGGTCTTATATAGGGATATATGGAATAGAACGGACGCTGTGTGTAAAGTGATTTCAGTTCAGTCGCCTGCGGCGAAAGACAGAAGGAGATGCTATCAGGAGTCGAGATCGATTAATAAATGAGTCTCCTTGCTTTGCGCCGTAACAGCGCAGAGACGCTCCGAACACACGACACGTTTTATTTTCTGAAGTCGTGACTGACCACCACTAATGGAAGATATTAGTTGCGTTGATTGGTCTTGCATTGCCCCAAATGCTTTTGGGTGCCGCCCTTACCAGACTAAATATTTAAAGTTAGACAGATTATTTGAAAATTCGGTTTCTTATTCAGGAAATTTAAAATATAATAAGCTCGACAAATCCTTTACTTCTTTTTTGCGAGAAACTGAAATGGATAAATTTTTCCGTATTGTCAAAAATTCATTACAAAAAATATAAAATGACAAAATGTTGATATTCATATTGAAAAAACAGGAAAATAACTGTCTTTCTTAATTGCTAATCTAAAAATTCGTAAACGATTAACAGGACACAAGGGTATAATTATGCAGAATTACACACATGCGTAATACACGCATATGTGTAATTCAAGCATGTGTGTAATTTTATGTACAATACAAGTACGCTTTAAATTATTTAAGTATTGACTGTATTCGAGCCACGGTTTGTTAAGATGTTAGTGTATTTATTTATATAACTAAATAGGTTCACCATAAGCATTTACTTTATATAAATTTTTAAGGGATTCACAAATAATGGATTAATAAATTAAAGCATTTGTGATTTTTCGGATTGCTTTTAAAAAACCTAAAATATTAATCTTAATTCTGTAATTCAAAAAATGAAAATGTGGTTACGCGATATGTATCATGTTGCAGAATTTTATCTACAACCATAAACAGCTGCTGCGCAAAGAATTTACAGAAAAATGCAATACTTCTCAAACAATACTTTCTCGCACAGTGGTTCCGAGCACTGAGGACCCCGCTGGCCGCAAAGGACACCGGAACAATGGGCATATTGCAATTTTAGGGCTCGGATCAGCCGAAGAAAGAAAGTGACCCACAGTCAAGTAGTAAATCTTTTTTCTCGCCTTGAGTTGTAAATTACACTAGGAACATTTATGGCAGGGTTTCTTGGCCGTAAAATAAAAGGGAAAAAAATCTGTAGATTTACAATAGTAATAACGACTTTGCTCATAATGATCTCGGATGAGCTTGTTAGCTTTTATGGACCCGCTAGCAGTGGCGTGCACGAGACCTGGACATAAGTTATGCTGTTAATATCGATGTCGAAGTCGCTTGAAACTCTCTGTTAGAAGTATGTTTTTGTAAAATGTTCGTTAACGAAAATATTCATGTCATTAATGGTTCGAAATTATCGTGACAAACTTTGTGGAAGTTCAATGTAATATATTTTTTAAGAAATTAAAATACAACGTTGTTTACTTCTCACTATAACATTTTAATTAAGTTTTAATTAGAACGTTTTCGACGCTTACTGCGTCATCTTCAGTAATAAAATTATTACTGAAGATGACGCAGTAAGCGTCGAAAACGTTCCAATTAAAACTTTTTAATTAAAGTGTTATAGTGAGAAGTAAATAACGTTGTATTTTAATTTCATGTCATTACTTTTGTTCTTGAGAAATTGTCAAATGTAAAATAAAAACAGTTTATTAGTGATGGTTAACTTCTGTGTGTCGGTGATGTAACGTAGGTCTACATGTCATAGAAAATATAAAATATCTACCTTATTTACGAAAACTAAAACGTCACATTTTTTGTATCATCGAATAGACATTTTCACACCAAAATGACTAAATTAAACTGTTATGAATGTACGGATTTTTAAATTAAAAATATTTATTCATTACTCTCGTATTTTCGGTCAGTGTGTAAAAGAGAGCAGAATATTGCACATCGCAGTTATATCGAGCAAGAAAGAGCACGACAATACGACACATTTCATATAGGACAGAGATGGCAGTTGCTTGGGTTTCGGTGAAAGCGAAAACAATATCGAAAGAGTACGGTAGATTCGCATAACACGTGTTAGACAAAGACGGAATAGGGTTTCGGGGAAAGCGAAAACAATATCGAAAAAGTACGGTAAATTCGCATAACGCGTGTTAGACAAAGAAGTACAGGCGACCTAGTCGTTGAATTCAGTTAGTAATGGTACGTCAGCGGAAGCGCACGCAAATTCGATATAATAATTTACTAAAATAATGCAAATATGCATGTTTACCTTACATAATTATATAAAGGCACCTTTAAAAAATCTTATCTGTATCCCATATATGTATATTTTATCACATATTAAAAACTATGTCGATTTTTAATCAGGTAACGCTGTGTAATTTTTAATTACCCCAATATGTTCTCACAAACGTGTAGTAATATGTGTTTGGTTTGTCCTATGTAGAAAGCTCCACAATCGCATGGAACTATATGCGCATGGAACTCTTAAGAGTTCAGCGAATCGTCGGGATTTTCTTCTCAGTGAAATATACAGTTCGTATAAATTATCCGTTTTATTCAATACATAAATATGTCCAACCACCGTAATAATAATCTTAACTATTTAATAAATAAATATTTAATTTAGATTTCTTTCGCAGAAATTATAGTTCTTCTTTTATTTAGATAATTCGCTTTTGGAAAGCGTCATTTAACTATCGTGGGTAGTGGAATGAATTCAATCAAAGGGTAATGTTACTTTCATTAAAAAAATATGGATATCAGAAGTGACGAGTTAATGGAGAAAAGGTGACAAATGTTAACCGGGAGTTGAAAAATATGAATTATTTATACGAGCCTTTTTTATTGTGCGGAGTGCACGCCCCTGTCTGCTGTAGACGGTCGTTACGTAAGGAGGGTCCGGACACGCGTAACGAGAAAACAAAAGCCGAAATATAAAAAAAAATGGTGCTGGAAAAAATAACAACATGGGAGGCGAGGTTCTCGCGGTGAACAATGCGGGTGCAGATTTCCAATGCGTTTCTGCGAAATTTGTCGTATTGTACTTGCGCACGATTCTCCCTCGTGTGTGTGGCTAAGTGCGGAGCGGTACGGAGAAGGTTCCGTGAGCCAAGTCAGGGTTGAAGGGACAGGGCGCAAGGTGACACGAGCGAGGGCGGCCGCTGCAAAAGATCAAACGTATCCGATTAGCCTTCGTGCCGCGAGTCACGCCATGGCGGCCCGCGCTCAAGAGCCACGGACGTGCAGATAATGCGCGCTTTGCCCGCTTGCGGGGAACGAAATGCGATAGACGCGTCAAATGTTTTATTGAATTTCAGCTGACGCCCTACTGCAGGCAACCCTCGAAAATTGTAGACACTAGTGACTCGCGATTATTAATTTCTTAAAAATTTTTGCACTTTAACCCGTTCTCATTTTAATAACATCTTCAATAATAGCAAAATGACTTTGTAGTAACATTACCAAACATAAAAATTGTCCGTCTGTCTCTCGGTCCCCGTAACTTCGTGTAAGTCCGTAATTTCGTTCGAATTCACGGATAAAAAAAACGAAATTAAACTGCCGGAGATGGGGCTTGAACCCCGGGCCAGCAACCACGAACCGGCCGCTCAACGCACGTTGCTACGACCGCCTCTCCGTGGGCCGCCAAAAAGATACTATAAATATATACTAGAGTATAGCAAAGACGCGAACCAATGTTCCGTCATTTTTAACGGGTTACGGCTAGTTTATTTTATTAAAAAGAAAAAACTTTGTATAGAATCACAGTTTATTAAATAATCAACATGTTACGGGGCCAATGGTGCCTTCGTCAGTATAAAACGTATTTTATTATATCTTTTCTTGTGCTTACATTATCCAATTTCCTGCATTTAGTTTCTCGATGTTCTGCAATGTACTGATTACTGAGATCCACTATCTGATTGCACTACAAATTTGATTTTTCAAGAACTTTTTGTGTAGGTACTTGTGTTCTTCTATGCGCTGTATACTTTTTTGTACGGTTTTATTCTGTTAAATATTCCGTTAGCCAATTTCCTTTCTTTTTACTATATATTTTTTTAATCTAATGTTTATGCGTATTGTTTATGGCCTTGTATTACCTACTTAATAGAAAAAACAATCCGGCACTAGTAGTTGGGCGTTCAAGATGTGTAAATATTCTGTACACACGTTTTTGGCTATCGCGACTCCTATCTAAACTGAAAATGCTTCTTCTTCTTCTTTAGCGGCTTCATAGGACTCGAAATTCCTCGACCACAGTCACCGTCTATCCCTTGACATCACCTTTGTTGTAGAGTCTGCTGTAAACTCCCCACCTCTTGCACGATCTTGACATTATCTACCCATCTCCTTTACATTATTTGACATATCACAAGGTATATAAAGGTTCTAAAGAGATAATCCACAACACTTTTTAGGTACATCCTGGTCAAAATTATGAGTCAAAAATGAGCAACAATTTCTCAATATAAGTAGTTGTAGAGATAAGCGACACCAAATCTTACATTTTTTGCATACTTAATGATCCAACTTTTAACAGAAAATAATTCAGATATATAAAAATATAATGAAACAATATAAAAACTTTGAATTCGCTTATCTCGCAGAACTATTCGAGCAACAGAAATTGTTGCTTGAACATTTGATTCGTTATTAAGGTAGAAATCTATCTGTAAAATATTGTGTACTAGCTCTGTTACACCTTGTTTATAAAGTAAGTTTACTTACGGAACATACATGTAGCGATTAGTATTTTTTTAATATGTTTATATGATACCAAAATGTCATAAACCCGTAAAATATTCCAAACTTTCGTGGCAAGCTCAAAGAGATTGCACACTTCCACCCACGCAGTATTATCTGTCGACAAATTTGTTGTCATAAAAAACATGTTATTCAATATTCACAAAAAAAACATCAGTTTACCGTTCCAAGTTATAAAGACGTTTAATGGATTTTTGTCTTGATCAGATTATAAATGATCGAGAAATTGTGCATCAAGAATTTGACATTGAACATAAAACATGATATCTCATTGTATGTACATATCATTGAACATAAAACGTTATATCTCATTGTAGGTACATATCATTGAACATAAAACGTGGTATCTCATTGTAGGTACATATCATTGAACATAAAACATGATATCTCATTGTAGGTACATATCATTGAACATAAAACGTGATATCTCATTGTAGGTACATATCATTGAACATAAAATTAACATAAATTGTTCAATGCTCGTAGAACAAACGCCATATTTTCAAAGGAAGTAAATCTGCATGCACATAAAAACTGCAATAATTGTTGTAAGGCAGGTGTACAAAAAGTAGAATAACAGAGAGCGCATTATTATTATTTAAAGATTTATCATGATTGCCGCAAGTAAAACGACACAGGACATTTCAATACACCCTCTTTATTACAATTGAAAGCGTCCTTATGTACATACAAGTACATATAACAAGTAACAAAGTGATTTTATTGTTTTAAAATGGTCTACTATATAACAGTATGTACCATGTGCGGTATTTTATTTTTAATGATTTCAACTCAATCTTAACGAAATTCGATTTTAAAAGTTGGTTAATGTGAAAAATGTGTATATATTCATCTGGTAGTCAGAGAGCGTCCATAAACCACGTGGCCTGATCAAGTGGAGAGTTAGGAAGAATGCTATGCTAGGCTCCGTGAGGGGTGGGGGGAATTAGAGTCGAGCTACGTAATTCTTTCAATTATTTTTGGCACAATTAAAACAGTACAGAATATGCGATCGATAAATCTGCTCAGATCTGTTTGCACATCTATACTAATGTATAAAAAGGTAAAGTTTGTAAGTTTGGATGTAAAAGGTAATCTCCGAAACTGCTCATCCGATTTCAAAAATTCTTTCATCAATATT
>JADDOH010014658.1:0-13911 GCA_016648135.1 Agrypnia vestita | reverse complement strand
TCCTTTATGTACAGATACACAAATTCATTTAACACAAACTATCACCACATTGACATTTTCAACGCAACAATAAGAAACATAAAACAAACAATATCTACACTACCGCATACAAACTAATTTGTACATTATATCTTCCCTTCTACTCCCGTCCCACATTCCCCTCCACCCTCACCACTCGCTATTAATGTATGTTAAAGTAAATTTTTAAATTCAGTGGAAAATTTTTAAGATTGTTTTGCTGTTAATTTTTCCCAAAACAAAATAAATAAATAAACACACAAATACACACACTCACACAAACTCACTATTGGACATGTTTTTTCTTATTCTTTTATCGATTGTATATATGTGTTTTCTTGTAATTGGCCCAAAACTCTGTACATCAATTATTGTTTTTTTTCAAGATTGATTAATTATATGGCTGTAAGAAAACCAATAAATGAAAATAAAATAAAATGTCATTTTGATTGTTTCGCAGAATGCGTGTGAAACGACTTTTAGAAAAAACAAAATTTGAAATAATTACTGGTCTAGGACTAAAAACCTTTCTTGTAAAGCATGCTTGGGGTAAAATATAAAAATTTAGACATTTTTGGCAAGTGCACGGCGCGTAGGTTAGTCCGTCCGATCTCTCAGCCCGCGCGGAGAGGGACGTGGAAGCATGTTGCCCTTTGACCAGAGCACTTGCAATGCCGATAATTAACGGACTAAAGTTAAATGGCTGTTTGCCAGACTGCCCCTTCCGCCACCTGCCCCAGCCTCCCCAGCCCTCTGACTCGGGCAGCATCAAGGAAAACACTTGTGTGCAAGTGAAGCTGTGTACATTTCAGCTCTCCGAAGTTGCTTCATGTTTTCCTTAAGAGTTGAACATACCTCAACGATATCAAATGTATCATATAATATATATTTATTTATTTTATTTATTGTATATTTACATTTACATTAGTTAATACAAGATACTAATAACTGCCACACTAGGTAAAAACCTGTTCTGTGGCAGTTATTCTCATATGGTATTTATGTAGTAATAAAAAATGACAATTAAAGAATCTAAAAAGAAAATAAAAATAAAAGAAAATATATATACAAAATCAAGAATTTAAATTAATAGGATACCTAAATCTAAGAGAAAAGAAAAGAAACGAAAATACACATACAAAATTAAGATAAGAATTTAAGTACTTACAAAATAAATATTATATTATAGTATACTTTAAATTATATATATATCAGTTTTTGCCAATTCAGAGGTCAAGGGCGGATCACTTCTTCAGCATACCTTCTACCTGATATTTTTATAAACTTAGTAATATGATGTTTAAAAGGTTTGTGTAGAGTTATTTTTTTAGTTTCATTAGGTAACTTGTTAAAAACATGCGGGGCAGTGAAAGTAAATTGTCTTTGTCCAAAAGACATTTTCATTTTAGGTACCTCGAAATTAATTGTATTTGCCAGCCTTGTAACCCGTGTTTGTTGTGTACGATTAAAATTTACCTTGTCCTTGAGGAATTTTATAAGTATGGTTTTAAGGTATAATTGTCTCGGGTCAAGAACGTTAAATATTCTAAACAAATCATCTGAAGGAAACATTCTCGATTTCTTGGTGATTATACGCATGACGCATTTTTGTGATTTTGTCAGCGGATCCATGACTGATTTGACACACCCTCCCCATCCAATCCAATATTATCATATACTATATAGTTGCACTATCATCCATCTATATATAAGGAGATATAAAACTTTTTAATGAAACAAAAAACAAAATTATATTAACCTTGTTATCTCGACATGAATATAACAATTTTTTTTCACTACTATGTTTCAAGAGAAACAGAATCTCTCATCGACAGGTCAAGTATCAAACTGATTACTTTTAAATATAGATTTTTTTAGATTGATTCTTTTCAAAATAATGAATTAACTTAAAATATATATATTAAATATTATTAAACTCACGTAGAGGTAACAAGGATAATATTATATAATGATCATTTTTATTTATTATTTATTTTCGTCTTACAGGGCTTTTACAGTCAATAAAGTAAAGTGTACATTTAAAGAATGAATACATTAAAAGAAAATTAAATGATTGCTCAAGAAATACAATCAAGAAAAAAATTAAAAACTTTAAAAATAATTATAACATAAAGTGGAATAAAATGGAAAGTATATAATATAAGAAGAAGCTTAAGGAAAGCATAATATAATAAAAATAAAAATTAAGTAATAATGTTAATAATTAAAATATAGAGTGAAAAGTAATAGCAGCATCAAGCTCAGAAAATCATAATATAATAATAATGTTACATAATAGTTAGTTATCTCACTCAGTCAACAACTAAAATACAATCCAATTATTTGAGTCCAATTCGACAAACACTAGTAATCTTTTAATACACCTTTTATTTTAAAATATTTATGAATATTATAAAGTTGGTGGCAAAAACGTCAGGTTGCTCATATCTGTTTGCTAGTATAGGAAGCGTTTGTAGTAGGGAATTAGAAACGTAATTGGTAGCTGCAAATTCTACGGCAAAACCTGCGTGACTTCTAGTTACGCGAGATGGAACACGCAAGCAGGTAGTTGAGGATAGTCGATAGTACCATTTATCACCGTGATCATGAATAATCTCTGTAATAATAAAATATAAATGCCAAATCCATCAATAATGAAATAAAACACATTAAAATCGTGTTAGTGGCCATGGTTTTGGCTTTATTTGAAAGATAATTTTATGCCAATTTCTCGGGTACTTCTGACATTTTATTTAGAATAATTATATCAAGGTCCATGCCAAAATTCAGATTTTCAGGAATTGTTTCTAGGCTTGGCCCTTTTTTTGGCCCTTATTTGACCGGGCTAATTAGTGTTTAACCTTCGAGTACCGGAAGATCGGAAATAGGATCAAGGACGGAGTGGGGTAGCAATGTGCCCCAGTCACATTGCGTTTTAATCAAATAAAATGTTATGTTAATGTTCAATAATATTTTTAATTTCGTTTCTTATGCAATGCGAACAAGGTTCTACTTCCTTTCTTTTAACTCGTGGCGTCTGCTTACTTGCCGGCTTGCCGGGTGAAAAAACTTTGGATCAATTTTTAACCCTTTTCCCGTGATCCAATCGAGCTGAAACTTGGCAAGTAGACTCGTGGCGACGATCAAGAAGATTTATCAAATTTTCGTTAAAAAAAATTAATAATTATAGTATAATTTCGGATTTTTAGAAATTTTATTGGTTTTTTCAAATTGTAATCATTAGAAAAGTTTGATTATTAGCATAGCGGCCCGATAACGTCGCGGAATATTTTCTAAATTTGAATTACTCCGTCGGTATTCATAAAAAGTACTTCACTAAGAATGTCGAAAATCGAAATTGACTGACAAATGTTTATAGAATTTAATCTTCAAAGCATGAAGTGTCTTATCAATGCTCAAAACATCTGACAGTTTAGAAATATATTAAATTACTGTAAGTTTAGTGTTATGTTATATGTTTTAATACGTCTTTAATTGTTGTTATATTTGACAAAGAAAGGGAGTATAACAAAAACTTGGTTTTTATGGATTACTTTTTTAAGAAACTGTAATATTTTGATGTCTCATGACTCATAAGCATCCGACGTTAGAACAGTGCAAGTAGAATGAATTAAGCGTATCGTATAGAATATTAAAGATTGTCTGTGGAAAAACTTTTTTTTTCTACTTTTGACTGTTTTATTATTTATTTTCTTTGGGCGTTGTATTCTTTGGGATATTTCTGAAGATTACAAAAAATACCAGCACAATATCATCAATGATTATAAATTGTCTTAAAAATAATATTTTTGGGGTTTAGTTGTAACCCTGATCCGGAATGAGAGTGTTAAATAGGATTACGATTTACAAGTAATTACGATTGGACAAGTAAGTCCTATTTTCATAGCACAAGCGTTTAGCTTAGTTTTAAAATAGTAAGAATATTGATGTGACGTGTATTCCGTGTTCGCATCTCTATTTAAAAAAAAATAAAAACGTTGTCTTGCCGTATGTAAACCAAATTGAGCACAAATGGGCTATCAGCTGTCAAATTGGCTGTCGATGGAAAAAGCGGTGGCAATCTAAAAACCTCTTAAAAAAACCTTACCATACATATATTATATATCTCTATCAGTGGTACGTACGTATATTGTATAAAAATACAATAATATGGAAGTAGGTACTTTATCCGTTGAGCCAGCGATGTTCAAATGGAGTGGTTTCATATTTAGTATTATTTTTAAATATATCATTTTTTTAATTTAATGTAAAAAAACATAGCTAAAACAATATTCCCATAACATAGTTTAGTTCTCGATCACCATTTATTTTTTCAGAAAAAATGTTGCATACGCATGGTGTCTGATACAATGACAAAGATTTATAACGTATAAATATGTATTTAGAAAACGTTGCCTCAATGGAATATTCACAACAGCACACTTTTAAAGTTTTTATGGGAAAAATCAAATGCACTTCTTATTAAAAATAATTGTTTTATTCAATCAAATACCAATGATTTCTCAAACATTATTTAGGTAATCAAAGAAATCTTTAGTCATGGTGATGATCATGGTGCGGATGGTGATGGGGGTCGTGATGGTGATCGTGATGATGAACGTCATGGGGATGATAGTGTTTATAGTAATTGTCATAGTATTTTTTCCAATCGCCTTCGATATAGTGCTTATCGCAATATTCTTTCCATTGATCGGGGTTTTCAAATGACTCAAACAACTTTTTCTGTTCTTCACCTTTGTAGGCATCTACAGCTTCTTTCATGCTTGGACTTGGGGGTGATGATGGCGGTGGAGGTTGTGGTGGTCCTCCAGGAAGAGGCACCTGTGCCACTCCACTGCTTGAACTATCATATCCGCCGTTGTTATAATTTTGACCTCCTGATTGATCATTTATTTGAGAACTAATTCCATCTTGTCCTCCAGGAAGGGGCACCTGTGCCGCTCCACTGCTTGAACTATCATATCCGCCGTTGTTATAATTTTGACCTCCTGATTGATCATTTATTTGAGAACTAATTCCACCTAGTCCTCCAGGAAAAGGCACCTGTGCCGCTCCACTGCTTGAACTATCGTATCCGCCGTTGTTGTAATTTTGACCTCCTGATTGATCATTTATTTGAGAACTAATTCCACCTAGTCCTCCAGGAAAAGGCACCTGTGCCGCTCCACTGCTTGAACTATCGTATCCGCCGTTGTTGTAATTTTGACCTCCTGATTGATCATTTATTTGAGAATTAATTCCATCTTGTCCTCCAGGAAGAGGCACCTGTGCCGCTCCAGCATTTTGACCATCGTATCCTCCGTTGTTTGAATTTGGATCATATGAAACTTGTCTTTTAATAATCTGCTTTACATCTTCCAATGAAATGACGCCATATACATTTAGTATCTCAACTGGAACATCTGAAAGTTTAACATATGTTTATTGACAAGACTTAAAATGTATAACAGAATGTAATTTGTAAACGTAATTTTTTTTCTAAAACACGACACACTTCACTATCTACCGGGTCACAGTCACCTCACCTCATCACTAGTAAAAGTATATATTATGAGCCCATAATTATGAAAGTGGACAAAGCCATGTTTCTTTCCTTTCGAGATAATTAAAGGTTTGCGTTTGAATTAATTAAAAAATATTTTTATACTACGCAACTCAATGTTTTCAAATTTGTATAATGTGCTAGATTTTTAATTTATTTGGACATATATATTTTGCAAGTGGCTTATAAGAAAACGTGATTATTTAAGGTTGAAATGACCTAGACCGTTTTCAAAATTAACGGAACGTATTAAAAGTTCTTTTTTTTTTCTAAAATTTTTTTTTATTAAGCCATGTTAAGAAACATTTTTAGTAATGCTTACTTTTGATAAATATTTGATTGTCATGTATGTTCTTTTATTCTCTAGAAGTACGATTTTAGATTTTAAGATTTTAAAAATATTTATGGTAAAATGGTGGAACCCAATGTCTTAACACTTTTCTTTAATTATTGATTTCCTGGTGCAAACCTGAATTTGATTTTGTATTAACCCATTAACAGCTTTCGTATAAGTCAAATTAAATTATTATCTTTTTTTTATTCTTAAATCAGGTAATGCAATAATTTTAGAGCATTGCATATACCCAATTATTTTAAATTTTATTCAAACGTAAGCAACGCGTATTTTTTGCCTTGCAAAGAAATTCTTCAAATTTCTGCACGTTGTTAACCATTTTATTTGACTTGAATCACAGCTAGTGAATTAATAATATTCGATATAGGAAGCATGAGGTATCATTCCCGATATCGGTACAAAAGAAGATAAAATAGATGTGAGAAAATATAAAAATGTTGCGGATGAAGTACCCGCTAAATAAACCAATCTAATGTATTTAAAAAAAAAATTAAATATAATATCATATAAGTTACCTGTGTTCATTGGAAGACACATAGCAATATAGGCAAGACAACAAATTGATAGAAAAATACTTAGACATGTTGAGGCCATCGTGAAACAGGTACAATGCAATATAAAATCATTTATGGTGTCATTATATACTAATATTTCTTCAGGCATTATGATGACCGGAAAATACGATCATTTGAATGAGACATTGAATAATTACTGGTCAAACTATTATCGACAAAACTCCGACAAATTAACAGGTATTTTAGGGGATTTTGGGTCATGTAACCTTTTAGGTCGACGACCTGCCGTACTCCGTGGTAAATCATCAACTCGGTGAATCAATTTCAATTAATTACCGTTTGATTTGATTGATCGGTTTTCCGTACAATTAAGTCAAAAACTACAGTAATGGCGAAGCGCTTTGCCTCGTACGCTTTTAACCCTCACCGTACGGTGACAAAATAATCGTACGAGCGCACGATTTCGAAACAGATTTCCGTAAATAATTTGTTATTTTTAAGCACGTTAAATGAAAAAAGTCAAATACAATTCCTGCATCATCTTCCCATTCACAAGCGCATAAAATGGCCAGCTTTAATGTTTTACTTTGATACGTTCTAAAAGTTCAGGACAGTCGATAGCACCATTTATCAATTTGTGTAAAAAGATATACCGTCACTATACACTATACACTAAACTTCTAGTCTCTAGTTTATGAAAAAAGATAAAAGATCTAAGAATTTTGTAATCAATTTTACTTGACGGTATGTTAAACTTATAATTTTTAAATCTTAGAAACTTATTTTGTACTTTCTCTATATTACTCATGTGAACTGTATAATGAGGGCTCCATACAACTGTATTGAATTCTAGTATTGGTCGAATCAGGGTCTTTAATAATAACATGAATGTTTCAATTTTCTTGCAATCTTTGCCGAACCTAAGTAAGAAACCTAATATTCTTAATCCTAGAAATGCCGTCACTAAGACGCTTGTGTGAAAATCTTTGGTCGATAGAGTAAGGAATGAAAAAATTAGACGTGAATGCAATGCTGGCTGTAGTGTGGTAGATAGAATAAAGAAAGGAGTGCTGAGATGGTTTGGTCATGTGGAACATATGAACGAGGAAAGGATGGTTAAGAAAATATATGAGGCGAGTGTTGACGGTAACAGGAATAGAGGGCGTCCGCAAAAGACCTGGCATGACCAGATACAACAAGTGTTTGAAGATGGCCCCGTTAAAAGCCGCAACAACCGTAGAACTTGTATGAGAAGATGTATGAATGTGGCCGAAGCAAAAGTAGTGAGCCAGGAGAGAAGTGTGTGGCGTTCAATCCTCTCTGCCTACCCCTGCGGCGAAACTGCGTGATGGTTAGTTAGTTAGTTAGTTAGTTAGTTAGTTAGTTCTATCAACATAATAAATATAAGTATTTTGTCAACAATTACGCCTAGATCTCTTATTTCATCTACCACAGTCAAAACTTTTCCATCAATTTTGTAATCATAGTGTACTACTGTTCGAGTGCGGAAAAATCTCATCACTTGACATTTGGGAACATTTAAAGATAGACTTCACTCCTTTTCTGTAGTGTCCAGTTGCAGTGTCCAGTGCACACTGCAAAAGTTTGCAGTCTTGTACTGTTTCAATTACCCTATATATTCAATTACCCTATATATTCAATTACCGTTTATATTCAATTACCCTATATATTCAATTACCCTATATATTCAATTACCCTATATATTCAATTACCCCATATAGTTTCATATCGTCCGCGAAAAGCAAACATCTGACACCTGATGACAATAGTACGAGGATTACATCATTGATGAAAATGGTGAACAATATAGGATATAGGTGGGAGCCTTGTGGTACACCACTAACAGCACAAAAGTGTTCAGACTCCAAATCAGCTATCCTGACAATCATTTGTCTATTGTGCAAATAAGTCTCCAGCCATGCTTTCAAGTTTCCTGAAACTCCCAAGGCTTTTAGTTTATCAAGTAGAATTTTATATGAGACTCAATCGAAAGCCTTGGAGAAATCCTTATGTGTCGTAAGATTCTCTCTTGTTTTCTCCCTTGGTCTACATAGCTTATTCTTGTATAAAATTGTAATATCAGACGTGATGTTGCACAGAATTGCTGAGGCAGTGGCTACTGCTGCTACTTCATAAATGTCGGAAGTTTTCACCAATGTAGATAAATCGATGGTTACGGCAGGTCCCTTACCAGAAGTTGGTATTTAGTTTAGGAGGTAATAGTGATGTTGTTGATGTTGTTGAATCAGATAAAATGGATGTTGAACACGTTTACGAATCTAATGAAGATTTCGCTCTATCATCGAGTCATTTTTGATTTGATTCACAGATTTTTTTTTCTGGAAAATTTTATTGTTTCAATTGTTTTATTACGTTACATCTGGGTTTTTAATCATCATTTTTTGACGTTCGCTGATCAGTAAGGAAGCTCTTTTCTGGCATGGGTAGTTATTGATCTCTGGGGCGGGAGTATTAATTAACTTCTTTAAATTTACATGACGAATTATCAAACAGCACTGTACTACTGTGATAGAATTCCTATTGATTTTTCTCTTCGGTATCTTAGGGTGTGACTTAAGGATGTTTTTGTACTTTGAATGATGGTATTTTAACATCTATGCAACTCATATATGTGTGACTGTATAAATCAATTTTTTTCTCTATATGTCTTCTGTTTTATTTGCTATGCCAGCTATTTTTTGAAATGATGAATATTTTTTTTTGCATTTGTTAAGTCGTTTTTTGTCACATAAAACTTCATCATTTCATCGCAAGTGACCAAGCACAGTATATTTAAATGATTGCTGAGTTCAATTAATAGCGCCAATAAGCACAAATGCTATCTTTCTCTTAAATAGTCCGAGCAATCT
Source organism: Agrypnia vestita (assembly GCA_016648135.1). Lineage (NCBI taxonomy): Eukaryota > Metazoa > Arthropoda > Insecta > Trichoptera > Phryganeidae > Agrypnia > Agrypnia vestita. The sequence continues at coordinate 4,569 of JADDOH010014658.1, read as the reverse complement.
AGTCCTTTCACACTTCAACTCATCTACTGTCATTACGTAGGCGTATAATTGTTATTTTGTTATTATTCATAGGAAAAAACTATACTTCGTGTAAAAAGTATTAAAAATAAGAAAAATTTCCCAACTTGCAGTAATATTAATACCAGCAAGAAGATAGGATAAAAAAAAAATTCGATACTTTGAGACCAATCCGGCAATAGAAGATGATTTTCAATTTCAATAATATTTTGCACACTTCATTTTCATGTAATTTGGAACCATTTTGTCACTTGTAGAATTACGCAATTCAAAAAAAAAATTCTGGCCCGGCCTAATGCACATTCTGAGATATACTTAAGCGTCTAAACGTGACGTATTTTCGTGTCGGTCAGATTTTTGAACATCCCAATCCCAAGCCAGTTCATGACTTATCACAATTCAATTGGATTAATGAATGTTCTTGTAATTAGCGTTTGGGTGATGACATCACTTAACATGAGTGATTATTGAGTCAGTAACCACATAGAATTGCCCTAATGGATTCAAATCGTATTCTATTGTACTTATGACAATATATAAGTTTATATACCATAAGCCTTACGAAAAAGTTTGACAAAATTAAAAACGTAACACGGTTTCTAATTTTTATTTCACATTCTTTACTTTTTTATTGTCGGTCGAATATTGCAGTATCCTGATTTCACCTGTGGAAAATTCTATGTATAGCCATTTTCTGTGGTTGCAAAGCCAAGATTACGTCTGTTTCTGATACATTATTCTCTTCTCCTCGCAATATTCTCGTCACAACCACCTCTACTAATTAATTATTTGTATTTCCACCTAAACCAGGTACTCGTATTTTTGAATAAATTTAGATTAATACTTCATTTGTCGATGAGAACTTCTGTTACTCTCGAAACTCAAGGGTGTTTTTTTTAATTATAGAATTTTTATATGAAATAAATACATAAAAATCGAAGTAATAGTATTGGCTTTTTTAAAAAATCAATTTAATGCCATTGGTGTTTAAATATGGCGTATTTTTCGATTATGCAACACTTTTTATATCAACAGCCAACTTGACAGATGACAGCTGATTTTCGCTTAGTTTAGTTTAGTTTTTCAAATCACCAGAAAAATTTATTTCGAAAATCATTGTATCTCTATCATAAATAATACTAATAGCATAAAATTATCTTTCCAATAAAGCCAATAAATACCATGGTCACGGTCACTTTTTATTATTTTCATATATTTTATTTCATTTTTAAGTTCTCTCTCCCTAAAAAAACTTCTTGTATAATTAATATTAGGTCCTTACATATGAAATTGGCGTTTTGCCGTACTGGCAAATTTGATCTCAAATATCTTCTCTTTGGTTAGGAATTCCAAATCCAAATTTATACAGCTATTTACTCATGTATTTGTGTTTTGAAAATTATAATTCATTGGTTTTTTCCTCAATTGTTTTTTTTCTTTGCGTCACTCAGTTTACAAAATGAAAAACTTGAAATATCAGCGTTATTTTACGCAGTACGAAGTTCCACCGTGGCCACCAGGATTAATGATTTGTATTGCGACGGTGCCTTGCCGCAAAAATAAAACAAAAGTGTGGTTTTTGGTTCCACGTTCGTTCTGGAAATTTCGACTGCAGAACACTCCCCCCGTGGACGGCTGGAGACCAAAGTTGATAATTAATAATTAAAGGCTATTGTGGAAGCGGGATCCATCGCAACCACATCCGAGTCATCTGCAGGCTGCGGTGTAGTGATAAACGTTTTTAATCCACTTGAAGCAAATTGGTAAGGTGAAAAAGCTTGAAAGGTGGGTATCTCACAAATTGGGTGAAGCTCAACACGCGCGTTTGACTGCTGCGTTTTGCATTACGTAACCTGCACATAATGAAGGGATTTTAAATCGAATCATTACCTGTGATGAAAAGTTGATCCTGTACGATAATCGAAAGCGCTTATCGCAATGGCTGAACCCTGCCGAACCAGCCAAACCACGCCCCAAGCGAAAATTTACTCCAAAAAAGTTACTTGTGAGCGTTTGGTAGACTAGTGCTGGTGTCGTTCACTACAGCTTTCTTAAATCTAGCCAGACGATTACGGCAGATGTCTATTGTCAGCAACTGCAAACCATGATGGAAAAGCTAGCTGCTAAACAACCGAGGCTGGTTAATCGCTCTAGGCCACTGCTGCTTCATGATAACGCTAGACCACACACTGCACAACAGACGGCTACCAAATTAGAGGAGCTTCAATTGGAATGTCTAAGACATCCACCGTACTCTCCGGACCTTGCCCCAACAGATTATCATTTTTTTCGAAATTTGGATAACTTTTTGCAATGGAAAAAATTCAACTTCGATGGGGCAGTCCAAACCGCCTTCAAAGATTTTATTGATTCCCGTCCGAATGGTTTTTTTAGTAAAGGGATCAATGAACTACCTATGAGATGGCAAAAGTGCATAGATAGCAATGGTACATACTTTGATTAAATAAATATATTATAATAAAAAAAATCGGCTTTATGTTCCTCCCACACTAAACGCCAATTTCATATGTAAGGACCTAATATTTAAACTCAAGTAGAGTAAAAACATGCTTTTATTCCATCGATTTTGAAGATTACATCTATCTGATTGCTGAGAATATGTTGGAAGTAGATATGTTGAACTGCATACTTAGATGTTCTTTTGACTAATTAGTGCTTTGTTGCAATTTGGTATTTCTAGGAAATATTTAGTACGCATATAAATCGTCAAACTGCTATATGTGCGTAAAAAATTTTTCAATTTTCCGTCGCTCACCCGATAGCTTGCATCAATATTAATAAATAGTTTGTAAATATTTCATTGATTAGGATTTCCGATTAATGAAGTGTTCACAATTACTTTTTTTTCTGTTTTAAGTATATTACCAGTTTTTTCTATTTAATCTTCTCCCATAGTGCCTTTAGAACAACAAAATGTCATCATACATTTATAGCAAACTGAAATTATGAGGGTCAAAGTTTAAGTATTCATTTTTCGATATCTTTTTCGATATTTAAAATAATAAAATAATGCTCTATTCAATAGTAAATTTTTGTAAGTTTTTTTGTAAGTAAAAAAAAATAGTAAGTAAGATGTAATTAAGTATCCCAAAATAGGACTTTGGTTCAAAAATTTCAAGTTTTTTTGACTAAAAAGTCAAAAGAAATTAAATCGACTTTTTAGTCGATTGATAAAAAAATGTCAGCTGATACATTGTTTTTGGAACAACGTCTGATGTTTTCTTATAAAAAATATTATGTTTCTTTTTATGTCAAAATGTCAGATAATACCATGTTGTTACAATGTGAAGATATGAGATTACGCATTTAAATGAAATATTATTTTTATATTTTAAACAATATTTCCAAACATATTCGAAAAATTTTCAATTTTCAAAAACCGCATTGCAGACTAACCACCTGGTTATTCTGCAATGCGGTTAGAATAACCCCAAATAATCGATTTTCTTTATTTCATTTCATTTTCATTTTTTGGGTGTAAATGAATAATCTGGGCGCGTACTTTCTTTACGTTATCTCGGCTTATATTTTTTATATATAATAATTTGTTTACGGCGTGTTCCTGCTCGTAACACACCCAAAACTTTCTCTAGTTTATGTAGGAAAAGGTTTACTCGTACATTGTTCCGAAGTTCTTACGACAAACACATTGATATTCTTGCCTGGAACCGTTGGAACATCTAACATCTGCTCTTGTTTTCAAGTTAGGCTTTGAATTACTTGTGTAACTTCATGTTTTTACATACGTACTTAAAGCCACTCTGCATGGGGTAGGGACACAATAGATGCACTCTAGCGATGCCAGGATGGCTACAGAATAAAAACTTTATATGTTAATAATAAAAAATGTGGGTGTGTGCCTATGACCACGCGATAGAACTTATGAGTTTCCAATTTTTAAATATTTAATGTAGAAACTTAAAGTCACTCTGCATGGTGTAGAGACACGATGGGTGCACTCTAGCATAAAATTTAATGAAAACTAAATTTTAGTCCACAAACACCAAAGGTTACGTTTACAAGACGCTATCAGACCTATTCTTATATGTACACTGAACACGCAGCTGATACACACTGAATCAAATTAATGAACGTGCACTGGACGTTTTTGAAACCAAAATTTGGAATCATTGAAAGATTTGGCAAATTTTCTTTTAAAAATGTTTCTTTACTTTGTAATATACACACACAATATGAGTTATTATATTACAACTATAGTTTCGAGAGGAGCAGTCACTCTCATCATTAGGTATAGATAATAACTAACTTAACTTGTAACTTAAATACAAAATTTATCAATCTAATTGGGTAGTTCAGGGGGTCAGGGGGGCGCGCGGTGGGGAAGGGTATTTTTTTCGCCGAAAAGCTCTAGGAGTGGTGAACTGGACTGAAATGTGATATTATTTATTAATGTGTTTCTAGAATTTATATTCTTTAGGATTTCAACGGTTTCCAAACTATTCATTATCCATCGTCTATGAGGAACCGAGTGGAGTAATTTTAATTTGTGACTATCGAAAGAATGATTGG
>JADDOH010014657.1:0-19967 GCA_016648135.1 Agrypnia vestita | reverse complement strand
GCCACGGCACGTAGAAATGCCGCGCTATGTTGTGCGCGCCGTCGCGGAACAGTGCACGACGTTGCAACGTCACGTAGACTCTATGCCGCGCGTGCTGTTGAGGAACAATTTGTCCCCTAGTGAATATATGGCTTTACCTTATCATCGGCAAACGTACTGGAGCGGAACTGTGCACGCTTGTGGGAAATAACGCGAGAAATTTTAATTATAATTTGTATACAGTAGACATGTAATTATCCAACCCAGAAAATGCGAAAAATTAGTTTGGACAGCTCAATACGATATCTTTATGCGCTGAAAACGCCCGAGCTCGAAGTGATGTAGTTTTTTGTAAATTCAACATTTTTCTTACCCACGTCATCGCCTTCACCGTTTAGTTAGATTTTAAACTAAAAAAGCGGTTTGACTGTTTTCTGCGGCTTCAATTTTACAAATCCTCGGAAAACAAAAATATAAGTTAACAACATTCATGTGGTACCGACACATAGTACAACTCTTTAATTGTACTTTTAAGTACTGCACGATAATAATTTTGTAGAAAACATCCAAGGGTTTTCTACAAAATTATTATCGTGACCGTTTTCTACGCCGATCTTCATTGCTTTATGCTTTGTCAAATTTATAGAACATAGAACCCATAGAAAAAAAAGTAACGTTTTTCGTACATTTAGACATTTTGTAGAAAGAATCCAACATGTAAAACGAGACATTTCTTAGTATTCACATTAAAAAATAAATAAAAAATATTTCTATAATGATGCCCTATGCAAAAAAATATTCTGTAAGGAATGAAAAATCGACGTAATAGTTTTTTTTAGGTTATATTTTTAGAAGCCATTTTCTCAGTTGCATGTTTTTCGGTTGGACGCTTTCTTCATAATTACATCAAAATGTAATTATACTTCAAATTGGACGCAGAGCACCCGATCATATTGTTAACCAGGCGATCTTCGTGGATCTCCCCCGCTGAGGGTTTTTTACTCAGAACTTTTTACCCTTCAAGATTAATGTAACGAAATAAAACACTCATGGTGTTTTATTATAAAAAGTAGCTTGCAAAAGTGTTATAGCTATAGAACTGACGCACCTGTAGATGTAGATTAGGCGGATTAGACCGCAAGTAGAGTACTCAAGAGTATCGTAGACTCTAAGGAATTGGAAAAAAAACTGGATCTTCCCCGAATTACATCCAGAGGAAGATCAAAAAATTCACGGGTGGCGCAGATGGCCAGATGCAGAGGCATGGATTGGGGGACGTTATCCAGAACAGAAGAACGAGGAAGAGGAGAGCTGACCCCAATAATCGACGACGACAATGAGTTGGGATGAAGCCAGGATGAAGTTGGGGGTGGGAATCATTTAATGCATGGAAGGCATTAAATGGAATGCATCAATGGAAGCATTTCGGCTGTAATGCTTCCATTTGCATTAAAAGATTCCCAATTGACCAAGTGTGTAATAAATTAAGATAAATAATTTCTGGAATTAATATAAAGTTATCTGCATTATTCTGCAACCGGAAACGAGAATATACTACAAATATCAAGCATCAAATAACAAAAATCGACGTCACAAGGCGGATTTAACCGCTATTTGGTACCGTCAAAAATGTAGTTGAATCACCATGTGCGAACAGTCTCTAAGTTCGCCGGCCATTCACTTGACATTGGAAAACTGCATTCTCGCGAGATGCAAACACGCGCGGAAAGGGCGAAAGTATCCGAGGCACCGGGTGAAAATGTGCAAAACGCCCGGGCAACGCGCAAAATTACCACACGCAAATACTCGATATTTTTTTACCCACCGTGCGTATTTTGAATGTAAAATTTTTCCCATAGCCCAGATCAGGTGGCGTGTCCGAAGTCAAACGAGGGGGCAAACGAGAGCTGGTAAAATGGATACACTTGACGCAAAGGGTGCGTCAATTGCACGTTGACGTTTATAAAATAATATGGATGTTTGGGTATTTTTTTCGTGGGGGTGTAGTGCTTTCATTTTTTATCGCATATTTGTTGCGCAATGTTGCCTATGTGTGAGCGGATTTTAAAATTACGCAATTAATATTCGCGTTAGTAGACATTGAACGCTTGGTAGACTATTTCTTATTACTTTCTACGGAGATAAGGTCGTCCATTATAGATTTGTACAGATCGAACCGTAACAATGCTGACATTATAAATAAGCCGAGAGAGCGACAAAAAGTGACATTTAGCTTACAATGCAGCACGAAGTCACTTTTACGTAGAGTAGTTACCTAGACCGAATCAAAATTGAAAATCTATGGATAAACGGAATGAACATTATTATTAATTGATAAGCCAAGGTGGAAAATAATTATTTTCGTTTTCATCTATTTTAATAAAATTACTTTTGTAGGTCAACCGCTGAGTGCTTTAGAATGATCATCTCATTCTGTTATCATCTGTTTTCTTCTTTTATATGAAGCCAATGGTAATGCAAATGACAGAGAAATATATATTTTTGCATGTGTCATACAAAACCTCTCGGCGGTTGACTTATACATACTTTTGCATTACCTTAATATGAAGCAAAATAATATTTTAACTTTTTAAAAGAAAATCACGACGAAACAAAACATTTATTTATTATAATAAGGTCTTTACTTAGGGTTATTTGGAAAACATTAATAACCTCGCAGGGCTATATTCATGCCTTGATTATGAGTCGAAAATATTCAAGCTATCATGACCTAATATATAGTTATGGAGATAGGCGACATCAAAGTTTGAATTTTTTTTCCCAATATTTCTGACATTTTTTTTTTCAACTATCATTCCAGTAACTTATATCGATTACGAAAAATTCATTCGTTTCAATACAAGTTAAATAAAATGATACAAGGTTTATGCCAAATCCATCACTATTATATATCGCACCCTTGAAATTATAGAGAACTAACTAACAATTATAAATTTTGAGTAAATGTTGAATAAAGATTCTTTAATTCGTAAGTTTGTATAAAAATAAGTATATTTGGCTATACATTTTAAAAATTCAAATCATTTTTCATCTGAATCTTACTCTCGTTATGTATCAAGTCACTCAATAATAAAAAATTAAATTAAAGTAATGATAATAAAATCATAAGATTTTTAATGAATTAGGTTTCTATAATTCTAAAGGTGCGATATGTGCGTTGCGTACGATCACAATGGTTTTAATTGGAGTTGTACGCACAGTTTTGCACTTGTATCCGAAGACGAAGAAGAAGGTGATGACGTTCGTTCGCAAGGATCTAAAAGGATGTGAACCGGATCTCGTAAAGAGATGAAGTGAATGTGTTTTTTAACGACGCGAAGTATTGAGAATACGCACGAGTTTAATTTACGACAATGCATTTCGCACATGTGGGTGAAATATTTAATAACCACGTCCTGGTTACTTTCAATACAGGGCGTCTCAAAGCTAGTAGCAAAAACTGAAAAAGGTGGATTCCTGGCTTGATAATGAGTCGAAAATGTTCGAGCAACCATGACTTAATATCGATAGTTGTGGAGATATGCAATATCAAAGTGTGCATTTTTTCAAAATTATTTTCTTACTTATTTTTTGCAAAAAGTTAATTAAAACTATTATTACGGTAACTTATATCGAGAATCTTTTCAAAAGGAGGTTGGAATCATTATTATGAATAGCCTTGTTTTCACAAAATGTTAGTTATGTTAATATATAACCACTGAGTTTTTTTGTCGACCGGTTTCGAGACGTAGCCCTCTCTTCGTCAGGATAACCACTACACCAGCATGCGAATAACACTACACACCACAACGATAGTAGGTACTATTCACACACTGACACATTCCACATGCGTGATAATCTAACCCAAGGCTAACATACACTAGGTGCCTACCAAAAGAGATTAAGAATCTGAGGGGGGGGGGGAGTAGGGAGAGTGAGGGGGGTAGGGTCTAAAGCGGGTGTTGGCAAGTCTAATGTTTTACCCAATAATGACGAATCAAACAGAGGACCATAAATTATAATATAACTTTATTCGACTATTAATTATAGGAATGTTGTTTTTTAATGGCTTTACGAATATAAAAAAATTCAAATAATGAAAATTTTAACCTTTCATTATTAGTATTTAGTAGTAGTAGAAAGTAGTGCTGTTATGGTTTTGTCAAGTAGAACGTATGAGCGACGAAAAAATGGCTAAGAAAATATATGGGGCGAGTGTTGAAGACAACAGGAATGGAGGGCGTCCGCGAAAGACCTGGCTTGATCAGATACTACAAGTATTGGAGGACGGCCCTGTTAAAAGCCACAACAACCGTAGAGCATGCATGAGAAAATGTACGAATGTGGCCGAAGCCGAGGTGGTGTGCCAAGATAGAAGAATACGGCGTTCCATCCTCCCTGCCGACCCCTGCGGGGAAACGGCGTGAAGATAAGTTAGTTGTTTTAATAGTTTTACCCCTGTTTCTATATTAAAATTGTTATCGGGCTTTTATGACTTTTGTCTTCTTCTATTATGTTAAATTACTAACGAATTACGTCCTCTGTAAACGGATATGAATCGAAACCAGATTGCGTATAATTTTTTGAGGTTTATTTACCTGGACTATTGGACTATCGTGCTGATAATTATGTTTATAAGCCCTGCAACAACCCTTTACCGGTCACATTTATTATTATTTTTTATTTATTTATTTTTTATTTATTAGAGACACTAACAGGATAATAGCACAGTATAGTAAAGCATACAGTATTATATCTTCATACAAACAGCCGAAACGACACCCTTCGAAATCTCGGTATACTTCGAACTGCTCAGTCGCCGCAGGGCTGCAGTAACGTACGGACGCAAGCAGTGTGAGACGCTCCCACGCATACATTTAGGTCAATTTATGGCACCCCAAACCATAAAGAGTCAGTCAATGAGCAGCCCTGGTGCGTTTTTAACCAAGTTTAAGTACCAAGCGGCCGTAGGTATTTATTTCAAGGACACTGCCAAGATAACATACTGTATGTATTTATTATACTGTGATAATAGGTACTCAGGTATTAAACATTATATTGAAGCTATGCCCATTATCCCAATTACAAGTGTCTTCGGCACGCTCTAGTAACATGTATTTTTGCAATTAATTATATTTTACATGTACATTTATGTATATTATATATTTTGTGTTTGAGTGTAGTGCGATTAGTATTTAATGAATGATGGATTTAATGGATCTATAGGTTCATGTCATCGTTTAGAAAATGGATGTTGTGTATGAGTGAGTTTTTGAACGAAGATAAGGTGTCTGCAAGAATATCAACATCATTGTTAGGGTCAGCACAATACAAATTATATGTGCGACACAACCTTGTAATGGGAGAAAAGTAACCAACATTATTAGTGTGCTGACTTATTCTGAAGAACTCCGGGGTTCTTATACGGGGTTTAACATGCAAATTTATATCAGATAGAGAGAGAGAATCAATAGCTCCGCTGAGAATCTTGTGTAGCACGACGAGATCGGATATTTTCCGTCGGGACTTAAGTTTGTGCATCTTGAAAAAGGCAAGTCGATCTTCGTAGTTGTGAAGGTTGTTGTGTTGACCAACTTTGTATGACAAAATACGTAGAAACTTTTTCTGCACTCTCTCGATTCTTGTAATATGTGTTGTTTAATAAGGTGACCAAATAACTGATGAATATTCCAATATAGTTCGTACTAGTGATGTATAGAGAATTTTTAAACTTTTTTTTTGAAATTTGAACTTCAAAGAAGATAAAAATGAAAGTCTGCCTGTTTTGTTTCGATACATCTCCGTGAACGACGCTTCATTTCGCACTTATAATTGTCTTAAATTAAGGTAATCTGCCTCGCTGGCACGTAACAGTATTACGCGCGAACAAGATGAAGACATCCCACCGCACAATATAAAAATGAAGGTAGGACGTTATCAATTATAATGATTATTACAGAAAACCGCACGTGCAGTTTTAGATTACCGAGATGAAGGTATTTGCTCGTATCGAATTCATACGCATCATATTACTCCCTATAAATTTCCCTGCTTAGAAATAAATAGGTCAAACACAAAAATACTTGTCATTGATCGTACAGATGCAATCACCACAAAATTTTTTCAATACTGGAATTAAAAAAAAAAAACAACCCGAATATTTTTAACTTGGAATTTATACGGATAGATAGATACCACTACTCATAGGCTAAATCCAAGATAATGGTCCCATTGCATATACAACGAAAATGAGTATTTCACTATATTATTGAATGTGCTAATAACAAAATGAAAGATAATTTACGTTTAAATAGTAAGTATTAAATAAGATATTACACTTTAAAGTTCCGAAAAATGCACTGCATATTTTGACATTTCATAGGCAATATATGAGGTTAGGTTAGGTTATTGGGTTTGGTTAGGTTAGGTTATTAGGTTTGGTTTGTTTAATTTAGATTACGATTATTTTAGTTAGATTAAATTAACAAGACGTTAAATTATATAGTGAAATACTTATTTTCATTGTATGAACAACGGGACCACCATCTTGGATTATTCCCTACTCATACAATATAAAGTGAATCTCATCTACATTTTATATTATTTGACAAGCTAACTGAAAACGTATTTAATTAAGATAAATTATAGAAGTCTCACAGAGATGAAGCTGTTTACATGAGAAACATATATGGCGGTCGTTTTGTACGATGGCCCAGGGCTTGCATACTGTATGAGCTGGCTTAAGTGATCACTCTGAACAATGAAACGTTCACCAATTCTATTATAAGTATGTTCCAAATAGCAATAATTCGTATATTTCAAGAGGCTATGCTATGACATCTGTTGTCTCTTCTCATAGATTTCGTAGCTGGTACGGAATGATACTTATATATTTTAAATGTGTATATATGATATTCTTCCGAATAATTTAACGTATAGACTGGAATACGCCTGAAAATCAATATTTTCAATTTTTTTAAACTCCTTTATAGGCCAGTATTTATTATTAACAATATTTATTAATAGGTATGTTTTGAGAACACAATTACTGGATTTATCCACTGCGAGATTATTATTTAATTAAGATAAATAACTATAGAAGTCTATACGCCGATTTTATTTATAAATTATATAGTTTGAAAGATATCTTTTTTAAAAATTTAATATCAACATGGTCAATAGATATGTCACAATAATTTTTATTTATTATAATAATCACACCTGCTCCTATATTATTAGATATCAATTAACAAGTTCGCACTTGCGTTAGATTAACTGTGGGACTTATTGTACGTAATATGATTTTAATAAACATTTATTAATCACTATTAATTAATCAAAAAAATATAAAAATGAAATAGCTAATGGAATACAGTACCCAATTTATAAAAAAAGATGCGGTATTAGATTTAAAATATTATAATTTTTCGGGTTGTACTCCTAATTACCTGCCTACCTCTGAGTGGTTGTATTATGACAAACGATAGCATTAATTTAACAATAATGTTTCCGCATTCTTGGAAAGGCAATGCCACCAAAGGAGAAAGACATTAGAATGAAAACGGTTTACGACGAAAAATGTGATATCACAATTTAAACCCGTCTTCGTGAATGGAATAAATGTATTTTCTAATTAAAATAAACCACCCAAGATGTCAAGAGATAAATAATTTCCAAATCTTGTATAGAAATTAAGCTTGTAAATGTTAACAATCTAGCAATAAAGTTTGTTAGTATTTCTTTTCTATTTTTCTACGAGGAATATAGGAGTTACCAGAAGGGACAGAATCAGAAATACTCAAATAAGATGACGCCTCGAAGTAGAACCCTTATTGACGTTTATCGCAGTTAAGGTGGCTGGGACATATCTTGCGGATGCCGGCAGATAAACTGCCAAAGCGAATATTCCAGGCAAGATCAGAAGGCAGAAGACCAAGGGGCCGTACTAGGAGAAGCGGAAACAGTTGGAGGGATTGCTGCGAAGCGAGGTTGCAACTAAATTGGGCGGACGTGGAGAACGAAGCCCAAGAGAGGAAAAGTTGGAACCTTTTATGCGGTGCGGGACCCCGACACAATAGGATAAGGCGTAGAAGAAGAAGAAGTATTTTTTTTATAATAATTTCATTTAACATAACAAAATTTATAATCTTTAGAATCATACTGAATTGAGCTAAGGAATCAAAAATGGCTATCAACCTTAAAAAATATATATTTATAAACATATAAATGGTGGCCGATAAGCTTGCTAAAGAGATTTGTATTTGGTGATGTAAAATACAGAAACAATTAAAATAGAACTGCCAAAAGTTATACGACAATGTGATAAGTAGTGATGGTCAAACCGTTATTTTAACCGGTTACGTGGATATAAAATTTGAGTATAGAGTGCACGGGTTCCAAGGTACAAATTAGAGGCCGAACATAGCGATCCAATTATTAAATTAACAATCTTATCCGCAACGAATAACGGAATCTTACTTGTCCCAGTATAACTCCGAGTCTGCCACTTAAATGTGTATTTTCCCACGGGCGTCGGGCAAGAATCGCAGATGAAAAATCTCCGTCTCTTCAGTCAACAAACATTACTCGGATAAACGAAACGTGGGAAAGAATAATTCAATTGTTTGATTATAAAAAGTACTCTCGAATCGGTCCAACAGCTCATCGAACACGGCGGCCTGCAGCCACATAAAGATTCAAACAAAAAATATACAATATTACATAACAGAAGGATTCCGACAATCGTATTTCATCCCAACGGTCCAGATCTCGCGGAGGCTGACGGAAGATATGTAGCGCACGTGACCGGTGCCTTCCTTCGATACGACTGCGGTCAGATACCGCGAAGAAGGACGCGAAACACGCACCACAGAATACAACCACCGTATACCCAGAACAGTAGTTTATCTCCGGCCTGTCGGCGAGTTATTAGCCTACTCTTGCGTTGACGCTAGGGTTGTCACTTTATCTTTACTCCCTTTCTTTTAACTCGTAGCGTCTGAGATTCCGACGCATAAGGTAGACACGAAACCCGAAAATTTCTGTAATTAATGTATCTAGTTTCTGCACTTAAATTGCGAGAACGCCGATTAACATCAACGTAGACTTTTAAAAACTCACAGTCTTTGTGATAATCAACACACCTTTTTAGTAAAGCACCACAAACATAAAAAAAAGGCATTTTTTTTATTCCGTGACGTAATTGTATGGAAATCACGCGAGTATTCGTATTGGAACGTGTTGAACTAATTAATGTACGCCTAAATTTTAAGCTTACGCGGATAGTAATAGATATGTATCTGCATGTTCACTTCGGCATAAAAATGGAAGAGCGATTTTGCGACTTATTATTACGACATTGTTAATTGATTAGTAATTTCTATATTTTTCTACTCACAATTAAGGTAAAAATTTATTTGTAAAGTATTACGGACTAGCTCTGTTACAACCTTTACGTGAGACACATACATGACCATATTGGATTCTATGGTAAGGCTACAGGCTACTACATGTTGCTTTTTCTTAATGCCATAAGGACTCGGGAACACGATACAGGTTAATCACGTTTTTGAAACCTAATGATTTCGTTATCCGTCCATAACTTGCCCGAATGACAAATTTAGATCACGAGTGTGACGCGAAATCAGCGCGCGGCTCATGTTGCGCGGTCACGGAAGGGTCGTTATTAATTATTTATAATTATTTCCCATGATTTTTCACGGGGCTAGTAATAAAGTATTTTGACATGCTTGTGGTCAAGTGGTCAACACACTTGCCTTTCAACGCTAGTCTATCGGTAAAATATTATGCACTAGCTCTGTTACACCATGCATATGAAACTAGAGCGATTCAAAAAATCATTAAGGCTGGACATTCACTACAAATGTGTATTTCACCTCTTTTCTCGAAAACGTGGGTTTTTCTTCAACATTTATATCAGAACGTATACGGTAGATTACAATTTTTTTAGGACAGAGACTTAAGTAGAACCTATATATTCATACAAAAGTAATAAACCGAACTATTTTTACAATAATTACGAAAATATAAACATCAATCGACAGGTCGCGGCCCAAATATTCGTTTTCAGTGTCTTCAAAAAATCAATAGATTCTAAATATTTATTTATATGTACGCAGAATATGTTTTCACACTAGTATAAAGCTAGCATTATGATGACAAAACTGTACAAAAATATTTAAGTAATGTCCAACATTAGTAAAGTTTGAAAACGAAATTTTTGGTTGCGGCCTGTCGATTGATGCTTATATTTTCATAAGAAAAATATTTAGTTTATTACTTTTATATAAGAACAAAGGCTTTACCTAAGTGCTCGTCCGAAAAAAATGTAGTCTAACTAACATATACGTTCTGATATAAAAGAATGATAAAAACCCAAATTTCGAAAAAATCCGAAATATGCATTTGCAATTTATGTCCAGCTTCAAGGCACAGATATGACAGAGACATTCATCTCCACGTCAGCGTTCTGGACGCACTTCAGGAGAGCGATACCGCGCGAAGAGCACAAAAAGGTGCGTTAAAAAGGGCAGCGCGACACCGCTGCGCCGCTCCCGGTCTCTTGCTGGGTCGCGGAATCTCGGCGCGATTACTATTCCGCGGGCGGCCGTCCGCTCTTTGTTCCCGGCGGAATGCACCGCGCGCTGCAAACCGGTCCGGCCTCCCCGGGCACCCCGCCCCGGCCCGCCGCGCCACTGACTGCGAAATTTTAGCCGAGCGCAAAAATGTCTCTCTCAGGGCCGGCTGCATCAACTTGGATTATAGTCGCCGACGACAGTTAATGACCCACACCACGGTTCGTGCGCGACACGAGGGTTTTATTTTTCGTAAATATTTTCAAGGGAACGATACATGGATTACAAGTCGAATAAAATGATAAATACCTTGCAAAATTTGAAAAATATTTATTATTACAAGGTTTCTATCATTTTATAGTTGTGTTGAAGCAAATGAATTTTTCATAATCGATATAAGTTACTGTAATGATAGTTCAACTTTTTGCAAAAAATAAGTAAGAAATGTTGAAAAAAAATGTAAACTTTGATAATGCGTATCTCCATAACTATTGATATTAGGCCATGGTTGCTTGAACATTTTAGACTCATAACATAGTCAGGAATCTACCTGCCTATGTTATGAGTCCTGAATCTTTCTGCTGTTTGCTCTGGTGCACCCTGTATACATATCGAAGACTGTATACATTTTTTTGTACTCGAATCTTAAGTTATAGTTTGCGATGTACGCTGCTTCCAAGAGGACACCCGACGAATTTGCTGCTCGGCGGTTGACGGCGATTAGGCCAATCGGATCATTTGAAAAATAAATTAAAAATATATTTAGAAACTAGACACGTAGGTTTGTTTGCAGCATCACGTAGGGGAATTTCGATACATAAAAAAACAAAATGGCATACCACAGAATTTTATTTACGATTTTCATAGACAATTTTCATCGTTCATAAAAAAATAGAAGGGGACCCTTTATCTTAAAATCATTACGTGGTGCCATGGATTTACGAATAGTTTAAGACTTGGCACATGCAAATCGGAAGTATAAGTTTTATATGTATTTACCAGATTGAAAAACGTAGCTTCGAGATAAACGCGTTCAAATTTTTGTTAAAGGATAATTAAACATACAATTAAAATTAAACGGCTGATCTCCGTCAATTTTACAAATTTCTTTAAAACATTTGGTGAGAGCATTCTTAACAAAGGCATCTTACAAAAAATGAGAGTAAAAATAACTTGTTAAAGTCACTGCGAGCGATATTTTTGACATTTGTCGTCAAAATCAATTTTAGTAGTGGTGTCGCTTACCCTATTCACCTTTTCATCTATCATGTGGCACATAAATGTAGAGTGATTCTGTGGCACATAAATGTAAAGTGATCAAAACCTGAGATGTAAAAAAGTTTTTACTGTCAACAATGCCTAGCGGCAAAATTTATTTAGAGTTGCGGCAAAATCCATCTCTTCCGACAAAAAAATATTGTCGAGGTCTAGGTAAGTAAACGCAGCACGCGTAATCAACTAAAATCCAAGCTGATACATCCGGCCCTGCTTAATAGAGGGCTTAATAGAGTTATTATTAAGTAAACTAACTTAGTAAACTAATTTTTTCTCAATATATTCAACACTTAAAAATCATGTTGGTGGCATTTAAAATTATAAATTTAGTTATCCGCGAGGTTCTAAAGTTTGGCGACCGCTGCCCCACAGTAACTATGTCACATTATACAGAAAATAGTAAAAAATATTTTTAAAACATGCAAACTTTGACGTTGCTTGTCTCCGTATCTGTCGACATTTAACCCAAAGTATAAAAAAATATTTTCTATTCAAAATTGCATGAAAAAGACTCCCCCGAAGTTTTTGTTACTAGCTATGAGACACCTGTAGATAGCGAAACACTGGTACAACTAAAAATGATCCATTTGTCAGTTACATGACTACGCAGGTGGTGTCCATCCGATTTAATAATTTGACAGAATGCTGTTCCGATGCGGCGAGTATTGGACGCGTCAATGACACATACAGAGCGACTAGATATTAGGGATGGGCGCTGAATGGACGGACTAGTTGAAATCAACCGTTGACGTTGCGTCGACGCGTCGACGGTTTACGTTTATCGCATGGACTAGTTGAATTCGTAGACGGTGGACGATTCGAGATTCAACGTAGTGCAAAGCAACGAGCGAGAGCAATACAAAACGTCTCCGTTTATTTCTCTCTCATCTCTCGCTGTCGACTTGTAGACGCCATAGACGGCTCGACGGGTAATTTCATTTCAACTCTAAAGTACACGACCATAGAGTGCAGATCTGTGTACACGAACTATGACAGAGACTTGAAATTTGAATGCATGCGTAGGGTGAGATAGGCTTAATAAGCTATTATCTATTATTTTTTACTTGATTTGTGCGATGTGCACGTGCGACGTTTCGGTGAATTCCCAATTTTGCGCTGTATAAAATAAAACAATTCTGTTTAATTGTTTTATTTTTTATTGAACTAATATTTTACTAATTACACCTGATATTGTTGTGTATACCTACTTCTTTCTTTATTATATATAGAAAGAAGTATATAAAACAATATGTAAAAGCCTATAATGTGCGTAAACAAATAAATAATAAAATATTTCTTTTTACATATAAGCACAAGTAGCGGTTTTACTTTCCCCGAAATTATATTCCTTCGAACTTCTTTAAATTTAAAAAATTAACGCAATAAAAATAGCCAACGGTTGAGCCGTCGAGCAGCGTCGTGTCGAACCGTAGACAGTTGACCATCGTCCCGATGTTTAGATAGAACGTCCGCGTAACGAAATTGACGCGTCAACTAGTTGGCGAATTCAACTAGTTAATCGTCTCGTCGATGGACGGACGTGGACGGTCTCGTTTCGTCGACGGTAAATACGTCGACGACCCATCACTACTAGATATGTTATTTTAACCGGTGACACACTAACAGTTATTTCAGATTTGCATCTGATTGCGTCGGTGATTGTCAACTGATTTTTCGCAATCCGACGGGCAACCGCCGGTACTAGACAACAATGACATCTTCACTATCAATCGTCGATACAATCAGATACAAATCGCAAATAACTTTACCGAAAATAACCGGTTAAAGTGACGGTTTTGACCATCACTAAGCGCGAGCGCCGCGCGTTCCACATCCGATCGGGCCGAATTACACCGCCCGCGTCGGGCCCGCGGTCGGCGCGCGGCCCGCCAGATCCGCGCGGGTTTCGTGCTTCCGGGCGCCGATTCGCTTCTGAAACGAGACCGTCTGCGCGGTCACTTTCTCTAATTGCATTAGAAACGGTAGCGCGACGCTCTTCCGAAACAGCGCCGGCTGGCTCGGGCGCGAAGCGGAGGAAGTGAGGTGATTGATTGATTAACCGGTGTTTGAGTCGTTGG
This sequence comes from Agrypnia vestita, assembly GCA_016648135.1. NCBI lineage: Eukaryota > Metazoa > Arthropoda > Insecta > Trichoptera > Phryganeidae > Agrypnia > Agrypnia vestita. The sequence continues at coordinate 6,040 of JADDOH010014657.1, read as the reverse complement.
GCATTTGAACGTCAGTACATTCTCATTCCTACATTTAACTTTTTTTTAACTTCAAATACCTACATAAATGTACACATCATATGACAGGGTTTATTTTTTAATCATCTGTTGTAACATAAAAAACGTTCTAAAAGAGCGTTAGTTAAATTAGTTAAATCACCACCAGATTTTAGGTCTGCCGGTTTCGAGACGAGACGAGACCAAACACTACACTATACTCTACACTATATCACAGTATACTAAGAACAGTAATACGTCTTCATACAAACTGGCCGCTACCCATTAGAAGGTGTGCGTGCGTGCTCGGCGCCGTGTACGCACGCACTGGGACGCACACATTGACATAGAATATGGGGGCACAAGCCGTCGGTGCCATTCGCGCTCGCAGCCGCCGCTTTAGAAAAAAAATGCGCTTCCTGAAAAAAATGCCTTTTTTATGTTTGTGGTGCTTTACTAAAAAGGTGTGTTAATTATCACAAAGACTGTGAGTTTTTAAAAGTCTACGTTGATGTTAATCAGCGTTCTTGCAATTTAAGTGCAGAAACTAGGTATACTAATTACAGAAATTTTCGGGTTTCGTGTCTACCTTATGCGTCGAAATCTCAGACGCTACGAGTTAAAAGAAAGGGAGTAAAAATAAAGTGACAACCCTAGCGTCAATTCAAGAGTAGGCTAATAACTCGCCCACAGGCCGGAGATAAACTACTGTTCTGGGTATACTGTGCTACTATGTTCACAACACTATACACCACATCTTCAAACCACGGATCTCCAATCTATCCGGGAAAGGCGCGTTTCGAATTACACTATAGCGGCCTCGTACATAGGCGTCAATTTATCGACCTTGTATGCAGTCTTTTTTTATTAATGGTTTAACACACATATTATTCATTTTTAACAATTCACTTTTTGTAATGCAGTAGTCACAAATTACTTTGTGTATCTGCAGCTAGAATTAAGTCTTTTAATTATGGAAATATTTTATACAACGCAAGTTCTATTTGATTTTCAAAAAAAAAACTTTTTGGCGTTAGGTAGGTTTTGATATTCAATTACCTACTCATTTCTGAATTATGTATTTAGTAGTTCAATAAATTTATAAATAAAAATATATTGGGAGGCGCTGGATTCTTTACGTTACGGAAATTGCTTTCGTCTAAATTTCTAATAAAAATAAATCAGAAATATTGAAAAAAAAATGCAAACTTTGGTACTGTATAACTCCATAACTAGTTTTAATCGTGTTATTTGGCTTTTATTAAAGCGAATGGATTTTTAATATACGATTTAAGTTACTTTCATAATAAAACCATAAAAAATATTTTTATCTACCTTCATTTCAATTGTGAGGTTACATAATTTGTGTTAGCTTTGTTATTCCAGAAATAAATATTCAATGTTATTTATTATTATTATTGATTAGGTCATGGTCATTTTCGACTCATAATAAAAGCAGTAATATTAACGTTTTCTAACTAACCCTGTACAATTGATAAAATTTACAGAAAATACAATCTTTTGACTTGACCCCTTACGGCCCCGAGTCCAGCGCGCTTCTTCCGAAAAAATAAGACGACCGTGATCTCGCTCATTTTGTCAACGGTTTTCTAGTCACTGTTTCAACGGTTAATCTACTTCATCCGGTCAACATACATACCCGCCAGGTGGTGATGTGTCGCCATTAGTACCGAATCCGCTGCCGGCCGGCGCTGACCTACTCAACAATAGAGGCGACCTCTTCAGTATATTCCATCAAATGATTACGATTGTTTTTATAAGTCGTAGTGTTCACATTCGGTTGCGAAATGGGGTTACCATTGTTCAATTTCGGTCATCGTAATTGTTGTAAAAATGTAAAAAAATGGATCGGTCTAAGACAGTCTCTAATGGTGCACCATGGCGTCGTATATTTTGTCAGAAAGTTTTAGGTCAATGCGACAATTTTCAGCTAGCAAATTAATTTTCGTTTTTTATGGTGATTTAAAATTTCCATTCGACTGTTCAAAAATGAGAAATAGAAAAAAAATCGTGCGTGTACTCATGTACCCGCGGCAGAAGTTATACTAAGAAACTAAAATAAAGACAAAATAATATATTAATGCCGCTCATAGTATTAACTAACTAACCATCATGCCGTTTCCCCGAAGGGGTAGGCAGAGGTGATTGAATGCCACACTCTTCTATCCTGGCACACCACTTTTGCTTCGGCCACATAAATCTTCTCATACAAGTTCTACGGTTGTTGTGGCTTTTAACAGAGCCATCCTCAAATACTTGTAGTATCTGATCGTGCCAGGTATTTCGCGGACGCCCTCTATTCCTGTTGCCTTCAAGACTCGTCTCATATATTTTCTTAACCATACTTTCTTCGCTCATACGTTCCACATGACCTAACCAACTCAGCACTCCTTTCTTTAGTTTATCTACCACACTGCAACCAGCATTACATTCACTTCTAATTTGGTTCTTCCTTATTAAAGTATTGAGTTTTAAAAATCTACACTGATCATTGTCGATTATTATTTTATTGAGTTTCATGAAAAGAATTAAAACTCATAGTTACAGCAATGTAACCAAGAATATTTAAAATAATTAGGGCAAACAAAAACTTTCTTAAAAAACGACCAAAACCTACTATCCTATCTAATTTAAAAAAAACAATTCTATTTTATGCGTCTTCAAAATACAGGGTGTCTCATAGCTAGTAGCGAAAACTTTACAGGTGGATTCCTGCCTTGATAATGAGTCGAAAATGTTCAAGCAACCATGGCCTAAAATCAATAGTTATGGAGATATGAAAAATTTAAAATTGAATTTGAAGGTTTTTATAATTTTATTTGAGTTGTATTAAAACAAATGAATTTTTCGTAATCGATATAAAATACTGTAACGATAGTTCAACATTTTGCAAAAAATAAAGTCGGAAATAAAAAATGCAAACTTTGATGTCGCATATGTACATAATTATTGGTATTAGGTCACGGTTGCTTGAAGATTTTTGACTCATTATCAAGGCAGGAATCCACCTGTATATTTTTTGCTATTAGCTGTGAGACACCCCGTATACTAGATAGACATTATGGACACCGTATAATGTGTGTGTATTAAATGGTTTTAAAATTTTTTGAATCAAAATGAAACACTCGAGTAAAAAATAGGCGAACAAGCGCGTAATAAATATTATTTTAAATATTGCATTAGATTCACATTAAATATTGATATACCTCTAAATAATACTAAATAAATTTGCTTAAAAAATATATCTTAGTCACTACTTGCTAACCATAAACGTGGTTAGACCAGAGATAAGAAAAAATATATTGACAATCGACTTAATTAAAAAAAAAAAAAACTAAAACACTGTTTACCCGGAAATTCTGTGGGTTTTTACTAAAAACTTTAAAGTAAAGTTGTAGTCGCCTCGCTTTAACACTTTGTGTGCCAAGAGGTTTTCCGCAAAATATTCCGCAATATACAGCAGCGAGATAGACCCAGCCGGATGATTCATCGCCTGGTGGCACTTGGAGGGTTTAACCCAACCGCAAAACATACATTATTATCACTGGCCCTGCATATCCTTGCGAGCGCGGTCTTATCAACATCGCCAGGATGTTGGTTTTCCTGTCAATATGTAAAAAATATATTCATAAAATTTTCCACAACATTGTGAAAATAAATCAAAACAACGAATGCGAAAAGACGCAATAAATTCTTATTTTCTAAAAACCGACTATATCTTCGTAAGGACGGACGCGCAATAATTGTTCCATGAATGAAATAAATTCAATTCAGATGTCACTATCGATAATAAAGTATCTATATTTTGATTGGAGTTTAAAGAAATATCCTTAATATTTATACAGGGTTATTTGGAAAACATTAAGAAAGAGAGGGCGACCACGGAAGACGTGGCCTGACCAGATTAACCAGATACTGGAAGATGGTCCTGTTAGAAGCCTGAACAACCGTCGAGCTTGCATGCGAAGATGTATGAATGTAGGCGAAGCGAAAGTTGTATGTCAGGACAGAAGAGTATGGCGCTCTATCCTCTCTGCCTACCCCCACGGGGAAACGGCGTGATGGTAAGTTGGTTAGTTAAGAACCTCACAGATATTCCTGCCGTGATCATGAGTCGAAAATGTTCAAGCTCTCATGACCTAATATCAATAGTTATGGAGATATGCGACATCAAAGCTTTCATTTTTTTTTCAATATATATATATATATATTTTAATTTAAAAAAAAATAGAGATGCGAACACGGAATTCGTATCACATCAATATTCTTACTATTTTCAAATTAAGCTAAACGCTTGTGCTATGAAAATAGGACTAACTTGCTTGTCTGAAGTGAGATTCGAACCTGCGACCTTTGGATCACGAGGTGAGAGTCCTAACCACAAGACCAACAAGCTACTCATATTTCTGACTTATTTTTTGTTGGACGTTGGACTATCATTACAGTAACTTCGATTAGTACAGTAACTTCGATTAGTATCGATTATGAAAAATTCATTCGTTTCAATACACGTGAAATAAAATGATAAAAACCGTGAAAATTGTTCAATTTTAATGATTTCCAATTGGATTTCGAAGGTTTTTATTTTTTTATTTGACTTGTATTAAAGGGAATGAATTTTAAATATTCGATATAGGTTACTATAACGATAGTCCAACGTTTTACAAAAAATAAGTCAGAAATATTGAAAAAAAAAAAATGCAAACTTTTATGTCGCATATGTCAATAACTATTGCTTTTAGTTCATAATATTAGGTCCTTACATATGAAATTGGCGTTTTGCCGTACTGGCAAATTTGATCTCAAATATCTTCTCTTTGGTTAGGAATTCCAAATCCAAATTTATACAGCTTTTTACTCATGTATTTGTGTTTTGAAAATTATAATTCATTTGTTTTTTCCTCAATTGTTTTTTTCTTTGCGTCACTCAGTTTACAAAATGAAAAACTTGAAATATCGCGTTATTTACGAGTACGAGTTCCACCGTGGCACCAGTGCTGCAGAAACGACTCGAAGGATTAATGATGTGTATGGCGACGGTGCCGCAAAAGAAAATACAGTGCGTTTTTGGTTCCAACGTTTTCGTTCTGGAAATTTCGACCTGCAGAACAAGCCCGTGGACGGCCGGAGACCAAAGTTGATAATGAAGAATTGAAGGCTATTGTGGAAGCGGATCCATCGCAAACCACATCCGAGTTAGCTGCATGCTGCGGTGTTAGTGATAAAACTGTTTTAATCCACTTGAAGCAAATTGGTAAGGTGAAAAGCTTGAAAGGTGGGTACCTCACGAATTGAGTGAAGCAAATCAACAAACGCGCGTTGACTGCTGCGTTGCATTACTCAACCGGCACAATAATGAAGGGATTTTTAATCGAATCATTACCTGTGATGAAAAGTGGATCCTGTACAATAATCGGAAGCGCTCATCGCAACGGCTGAACCCTGCCGAACCAGCCAAACCATGCCCCAAGCGAAAATTGACTCCCAAAAAGTTACTTGTGAGCGTTTGGTGGACTATTGCTGGTGTCGTTCACTACAGCTTTCTTAAATCTGGCCAGACGATTACGGCAGATGTCTATTGTCAGCAACTGCAAACCATGATGGAAAAGGTAGCTGCTAAACAACCGAGGCTGGTTAATCGCTCTAGGCCACTGCTGCTTCATGATAACGCTAGACCACACACTGCACAACAGACGGCTACCAAATTAGAGGAGCTTCAATTGGAATGTCTAGACATCCACCGTACTCTCCGGACCTTGCCCCAACAGATTATCATTTTTTTCGAAATTTGGATAACTTCTTGCAAAGGAAAAAATTCAACTCCGATGGAGCAGTCCAAACCGCCTTCAAAGATTTTATTGATTCCCGTCCGAATGGTTTTTTTAGTAAAGGGATCGATGAACTACCTATGAGATGGCAAAAGTGCATAGATAGCAATGGTACCTACTTTGATTAAATAAATATATTATAATAAAAAAAAATCGGCTTTATGTTCCTCCCATACTAAACGCCAATTTCATAT
>JADDOH010014656.1:0-50030 GCA_016648135.1 Agrypnia vestita | reverse complement strand
ATGCTGAAAATATATTACAATGTATTGAGATCGCGCTAGACCGACATAGAGTGGCGGGTGAGTGCGTGACAGTACTTACGGTATTCCTGGTTGGCGTACGCGTGGTTGGCGATCCGGCGCTGGAACGAGACGCTCGGGTGCACGGCCACGAGCGACTCGACCCACCTGTTGACGGGAACGTCGGTCAGGGCGATGCTCATGTGGGGGGTGCTCAGGGACGCGTTCATGCGCTGCAGGTTCGGGTACAGTCTCATCTGCAGGTCGATCTGATTCTGTTTTCCTTGGTAGCTCACCGCGTCTTCTTCGGCATTCTGTCTTCCGTAGTAACGCGCCAGATCGTACAGGTAGTAAGTGTTGTTTTTCAGCTCGTCGCTGACTTTATCGTACTTCGCGGTCAGGTTCAGCCTGTCCATGATGTTGGCGCTGTCGGTGGCGTTGCGACAAGCGGGCAACAGTTGGTTTCCTTGCGCCAACTGTTGCTGGCACTGCCGGCCCTGCGGTCCGTGCTTCACGTACTGCTCGCGCTGCTGGCTGCGCCGCATGCTGCCCTGAATGTGGACCTGCGCGCCGGCGCTAGCGTCCTTGCCGAACTTGACGGCGGCCTCCAGGTTGGCGTAGGTCTGGAAGGCGATAGCCTTGTTGAAGTTGAAGATGGGGGTGTTGGGAAGCTCGGCGCTGGCCGCCCCGCAAACTTCGTACTCGTTGTTTTTGATGTTCTTCCTGTGATAGTACACCGATCCCTGCATCTTGCTGTCCACGGAACTTTTGGCCCAGGCGGCTGCGGCTTGGTAGCGAGCGCTCTTCTGTCCCAGCTGGAATTTAACTTCGACGTCAACAACCTTCGCACTGGCGCTGTTGATACCGGAGCTAGCCATCTGCAACATGTACGCGCTTCTCTGAAGCCCTCCCTTCCTAGCTTTGGGGAGCATATTGTCGACCTCCTGTTTGGGAGACGTCCAATTCTGGCCGTTGGTAACGCCCTGGCTCCAATCTCCGTTTTTCTTGAACGAAGCCGCTTGACCTAAAATGTACAAGCGCAATTGCGTTACAATAAGGCGACATAAAATAGAATGCTTATGCAGTATTGTAATATGAGGAGTGACTTACCGAAGAAGACCCTGCCGCTCACTTTCTTGCAGACGGACTGGCGAGGAGAGTACTTGGCGGTGTAGTTGTACATGTTGATGCGGTCGCTGGACAGCAGGAAGGTGACCGCGGCAATGGGGTTAGCCTGGGCAATCTTGTACCATTGCCAAAATTCGGGCTTCTCATCATAGTGGCCGTTGATTTCGATAACAAATCCTGACTCCTCCGACCCGAAGGTCACGGAAGAGTTGGTCAGTTGCTCGTTCTTCGTGTAAATCTTTGTGTACTGCTCCTCAGCGACCGGCTTCTGGTTTTTCTTGTCGTAAAGTGTAGTGTACGGCCAGGAACTGTAGTGGACTATATCCACGTCTTGTTGTTCTTCCGGGATTTTCAGGTCGAACTCCGCGTTGCCTTCCATGTCGATACCGAGAGAAACATTTAACGGAAGCTTGATCTGCACCTTCTTGGTCACACCGGCGGTGACGATTTGCAGTTTTTCTCTGAGAGTGTTGAAGAATCCGATTCTTCCGTCAACGTTTGCTTCGTAGAAAAGGTCCATTTCATTGGTGATATTCAAAGCGTAGCCCTGCGCTTGGGAGGTAAGTTTGCCTTGGATCTCTCCATCGGCGTGGAAAATGACCGGGGTTCTATATCTGAAGTAGAACGGCACACCCATAGCCAAGGGGAACATGACGATGGTGTCCTCTTTATTCAACACCTTTGTGAAGTTGTATTGGATTCCATTTTGGAGTTGAGAAGAACCCCCCTTAATCATGTTTGGGATCTGATTGAAGAAGTCAGAGTCAAACGAAAAGAAGCGCTGTTGCCTGAAGATATTCACCAACAAGTGTCCTTGAAGAGGTTCTTTGTCACCTTTCTTAATGCTAAGAAGCTTGGCGAGCTTCTCGGCCGATCCTTGATGGTTCTCTGATTTCTGAGCGTTTCCTCGTTTCGCAGTGTACTGCTCCTCGATTTTCTGCATAATCTGGCTCACACTGGAGACGGCGCCATGAATCTGTAATTTACGTATTCATCAATCCCTATTCTCGTTTAATATCGATGATGATGAGCGCACTAATGTCTGAATATGTATAAATTATTTGAAATTTTATTTTTATTTAGGTAGTTTAACACAAACACAGGCATGACATGCCCAAAAATTTTGTGTATGATGGTATAGCATAATGTCATCTAAATAATATCATATATAATATTACATTATTATATTACAATATAGTTATGTTTTCCGCAGCAGCAGAAGACCAAATACGTGGCCGTAGGAAGCACTCAACAAATCACAACTCTCATGTGGAAGTCCAAATTTTGAAACGGTACCAAGGCCTAGGATCCCTACAATAATACTACAGAGGAGATCGCTGTTTTTCCGCCTACAAAAGCAGATAAAATCCAGTCTGCTGTCCAGATACATCAAGATATTATAATATAAAACGCTTATTAGGCCAGTGCTCACGTACGCAGCTGAGACATGAGTATTGGCACTAAGAGGAATGAGCGAGCACTGTACGTATTTGAAAGGAAAATTTAGAGGCGTATCTTCGGACGGGTTCTAGAAAATGGACTTTGGCGCAGACGTTACAATAATGAGCTCTATACTCTTAAGGAGTCAAACGTCACAAAATTTATAAAACTGGGAAGACTTCGGTGGCTGGGTCATGGCCCACCCACCACCTGTGGAGAGAATGTCCGAGCATCAAGCACCAAAGTCCCTACTGAACTCGAGGCCAATAGAGCGAGGGAGCTTAGGAACAGAGAAATGGTTTGTACAGTTTTAAGCGGGAGATTTTTCTCATAGAACGGGCCTGGGTCTGTGGTTGGTCCCACCTCACTGATGTCTGAGTATTCCAGCACACAAAATTCTAACCTTTGTTGGGTTCATCCAAGCTCCGCGCTGACCCTGGAAGGAGTACTTGACGTTCTTGGGGTAGGAACTATCGAAGGAGCCAATCTGGAAGTACTCGTCTTGATAACCCACGTTCATTTCTTCATTTTCGTACTCGCCGTAGACGATCTTGGAGTATTGGATGCCGTATTCCCTGTCGCTCAGCAACATCGAGGCAGCCTGGGCGTACCTGGCGCTACGCAAATGTTACACACTCCATTAAAATTAAGGTTTTGAAGGTAAATAAATATTTGAAGCGTACAGTGTTACGCAGACTCACCGCTTCCTGTTCTGCGGCTGCTCCTGCTGCGCGGCGTACTGGATGGCGGATTGGACTGCGGAGCGCACTTGGTGGCTGGTGTCGGTGTGGGTGCTCGCGGCCATGCGCTGCAGCATAGCTCCCGTGGGCTCGGCGTTCATCAGCTGCTTCACGGCGGCCACGCGCACTTCGTAGTCTTCTCCCTGATTCTGATAGATGTTGTACAGCGTGATGCTCGATTTCTTCGGGAACAGTCTGGCCAGATGATTCATGTTCATCACCATCTGCGTGCGCAAGTACGTCGACGCCGTCTGCCGCCCGTCCAGGTACGGAGCGAACACATCGAGGATCGCGGGATGTCCCAAGTTGCCGAGAGCCTTGACGTACACTTGCGCTTTGTGGTGGTCCCGTTTCAGGACAGAGAGGCGCAGCTGTTTGCTAAGGTAAGGCGCGGCGGTTTGGAAGACGATTTGGTAGTTCCTCGGGGCCATGCGGCCGTAGGTGTGCACTGGGTAGTAGCGGTGGACGCTGGAGTTGTCCACGTGCGCCATGCGGATGAACTTGGTCGCCGCCAGGAGAGCGGTCACGTTGAGGAAGCGTTGCTGCTGCACCTGGGCGCTGACGGAGAAATTGAAGAAGTCGGAGAGGAGCTCCTCGGTCGGGTAGCGCAGAGTATTGGGAAGGTGAGAAAACACCTGCGCGGCTTCTTCTCCTTGAATCTTCTTGGTCTGCACCATGTGCTTGGTCAGCTTGTAGGCGGGCTGGCTGCCGCACTGTGCAGCGGCGTCGCGGAACAACTTCCAGCTGAGACCTCCCTTACCGCCTTTGTACATGTTATTGGCGGCTTCTTCCAAATGTTTGTAGTCCAACTCCTTGATGGCGTCCACGACTATGTTCCATTTTTCCAGAACGTGAGAATTCTGAAGGCTTTGTTCATTTTCAAGATCTTCGGCGATTTCCTTGCATATTCTGTACACATTTTTAACCTGAGCCCCTTGTCCTTCTTGGTATTGATCCAGATACACGAAACCAGAGTTGATCGGCTGGTCGTCCATGTTGGGATTTTCGTGCCACTTGTCAGCGCTCTGAGAGCTACTGGAAGAGGACGAGGAGGAAGAGCTAGAACTGGAAGCGCTGGAGTTTGACGAGGAATTGGATTCGGAAGAACTAGGAGATGATGAGGGGTATGATTCTTTCTTATTAGGGTTTCCTCTTCCCTGTGCGTGATTTGGAATAGCACTTCTGTAAATCAAAAAATAGTATGAATAATAAAATAAACTAAGTTTTCACCAATTTTTTATATTGAAAATATCAAAATGTTTCAGAGCCCACGGCCCCTTCGTCAGGATACAATTATTATACAATTATTCACTAATATATTCATATTAATAATGTCATCACAAAATTATTTTGCGATTTTTGAAGATGACGTAAAATAGTAGTTGAAAATCATTTGTATTTTGCTAAACCGCATTATTAATATTCAAATTCCTACCTGCGAGACCGACGCCGACGTAGAGGCGTGTCACTCTCAGAGTTGGATTCGAAAGAACTAGATGATTCTTTCTTATTAGGGTTTCCTCTTCCCTGTGCATGACCTCTGTAAATCAAAACCGTAAAATAGTAGTTGAAAATCATTTGTATGTCGCCAAAGTCAAAAGTGTTATGTCATAAAATTTACCTTTCTCGGGTAGCGAGAAATAAAACCGTGTTATTAATATTCAAATTCCTACCTGCGAGATCGACCTTGAGGCTTGCCACTCTCATTATCATCATCGTCGCCATTGTCGTCGTCACTATTGATGCCATCGTTGCCGACATCGTCCTCTTGTTGCTGGTTTTGAGATTTCTGTTTCTTCTGCTGGTTCTCCTTGCCTGGATTCTGCCCCTTATTCTCCTCGCTGCTGCTGGAGCTGGAACTGGAGCCGCCGACCGGGGAGCCGTCTCCCCTAGGCAGCATCTCCCTGGGGTCCACCAGACGGTAGAGCAGGCTGCTGGCCGTGCGGGACGGCGCGGGGACGGCCCCGATGCCCGCGGAGCGCTCGATCGGGATGATCTCTTGCAGGGTCATGTTCACCGTGCTCACCACCTGAGCCTTGTCCTCGCTGTACATCACCGGGCTGGAGTACACTCTGCTGGTGTAGTACGAAGAGTACACGGTGTTGTTGTTGCGGTCGATGATGAGGCGGGTGAGGGTGGCTTTCTGTGACAGAAGACAAAGCGAGCGTTACTCTACTGCGTAAAGAAAACACGGAACTGAAAACGATCTATGATGGTCCTTAGACACAGATGCCGTGTGATGATTTCTGGGAACCCGATCCAAAATATATTAGAAAGATGGCGATGACTTCGATTCCTTGTTGGATGTTATAATTATTTCATTTCATTTGGAAAAACTCAAAATATTCTGAATCCCCAATAAGTTCAATTCAGTGTTGTTTGTTATAATTGTATGAATAGGACTCACGCTCAAGAAGTCGTCATCCTTGTTGGCGTTCTTCTCCCACTTGGCTCCCTCGGCCACCCCGAAGTGGTAAGCCACCTTCCTGTCGCAGTCGGAGTAGTCCTTGGACTTGGTGATCTCCAGCAGCTGGCCCGGCCGCCTGGCGGAGGGGTCTGCCAGCGGGGCCAGGTGGCGGTGGCGCTGCAGCTCGTCCAGACGCAGGGGGGACGCGGTGTACAGGGTCTGGGAAGAAAAGGGAGGGAATTAGTTCCTCTCCTCTCCTCTGTTGTAGGGTTCCCTCAGTATTCTTAAATGTGCGTGATCTATTGAATCCAGGCGGCAGTTCATTTAAAGAAGAGTACTCGAAGCAGGTTGCGGCTCACCTTGCACTTTCCGGTGACGTCAGTTTCCATCTTCTTGTAGACTCCGTTCCCTTTGCTCTCATCGTAGAAGTTGTTGGAGTGCACGAGGTGGCGGTCGGTGGTGTCGTACTGCAGGGCGCTCAGGAGGCCCTTGATCAAGTTCTCACCCTGAACCTTCAAGTTCTTGGCAAAGTCCAGCTGCTTCACCAGACCTCCGTGCATGTGAGCTACGAAAGGCTTCTCGAAATCGGGATGGGATTGGATATCTTGCGTCTGGAACAAAATAAAACGTTGTAGATGTGGCTAATTTGTTTCAGAGAAATGGGTAAAAACGGTGTGTTTTTAGCTCTTGCGGATTACCGTGGGAAGCGGAGAGTCGGGGCCTCCGGGCAAGTCTTGGTGCACTCCGCCGATGTGGATGTTCTTCAGCTGCCCGTAGAGCTTGTCGCCCTGCGCGCGCAGCCTCAGTTGGGCCTGCAGCTGGACGCCGGCCCACTGGTCCCCCAGGGAGGTCAAGGTCCGAGAATCCACAAAGTAGGTGTACGCGTACCCCGACTTCCAGTCTGGAAGGTGAAGATTTCACTATCGTTGACTGGTTTCAAATTGTAATAGATAAATATTGTACGGCAACAACATGTTGACCCTCGAAATTGAAAATAATTAGTTACTACGGTTTTAGAAAAGGCACAAATAATTTGAGCTACTTAGACATCAGAATAAACTGGACATAATGTTTTTTAAATGTCTCACCGTCGTTGTCAGGGTGGGGTCCGTGGGATTTTTGACTGTTCTGGCCATGATTTTGCTGGCTGCCGGCTACCGCTGCCGCCACTGGAAGAAAGCGAGATGAATATTACCACTGGGTAAGTTCAGGCGATTCAGTCGAAAGCCAAGATGGTGGACAATAATGATAAAGACAATTGCAGACGCTAAAAAGACTAACAGGAGACGTTAAAGTTCCTCGAGTGAAATTGCTTACCGAAGAAGAAGAAAAAGAAGAAAAAGGCCCTCATGGTGAAGAGCTGCCTCAGAGAGGATCTTGTCTCCTGGATTGACAGGATCGTCTGAAGATGCCAGGTCTTGGCGAGCCTTATATACCCGGACAGTAAGCTCTATCTTGTATCCATCAGCAGTTATTATTATTGATACATTATATTTATTATTGTTTTAGCTCTAGAAGTGTTTTACTTAATTACGTAGCTACATTTTGATATTTTTTGAGGGACGCTCGATTAGTTTCCAAATGCATCATGAAAACATTATTTTAAGCAGCTATTGCCATTTTTAATAAAATCATTTTTTAATAAATTAAATTACATTAAATTAAATTTATTAAGGTACGCACACAAACAAGTTGCTAAATATATTATTGCCCATATCCCAATAATAATTATTTCGTAGTCTGTCTTTTAACTTCCTGTAATCTGTAACTTTTTTAATAAAAACTTTTTTTTAATAAGTGAACTTATTCTTAAGGAACTGACATGTAAAAGTACCGTCATTTTTGACTGGTTACAGCTAGTTTTCTATAAAACCAGTTGGTGTTACCAAAAAATACAGTGGTTTTATCAAGTGGACTTTTGTGTTCTTATAATTATAATATATTTTATTTACAAAAATACATTCGTACAAGTTTTCGAAAGAGCAGCTTCCCGACAGCCCTAGAAAGTATAATTTTAAATATCAGTTTGACAGTGACAGACTCGTGCGTACAGCAGCTCATGAAGTCCCCTCTGGACGACGCCCACCGGGAAGACCACCGAAAAGATGGAGGGACAGCTGGACCTCGTCATCCCAGGAGGCGTAGTTTTCTGTAGCACAGATTGACAGATCTAATAAAAGAAGAAAATACCTAAATATTAATTACATTTAAACTTTGATGATCACTTTGTTTTAATAACACTTATAATATTACTTATTTCGAATCACGTACTTACAGGTAAAATCAATCCGCAATAATTAATACGCGATAGTTATGCGTCTACCTGCAAAACTAGAAGTGAAATTTGTTTGGTTTGCGTTATCATAACGACCATATCTTGACTGTTCTCATATGGAAGGTGTGGAACTGTCGGAACGTGTGGGACTTGTGGGAAATGAAATATTTATCATTTTTTTTAAATTTTATTTATATATCTTTATTTAGTTAATGATACATTGTTTATCATTAGCTAATATTAAAAAAAATTCTATGATATATATATATAATATGTACACTTATTAAATAATTAAATAAATAATATTTCTCTTCATACATTTTCCATTTTTATGCGCCGTTAATATTCTTGTTTGAAGATGTTGATTCTGCTCAGCTTCCTCACATCTTCTGGCAGGCTATTGTACCTACTCATTTATTCCCTTGTAGTAAATACGGTTTTGTGTGTTTGTCTTTTTTATATTTGGAATACTTATTTTGTTTGCATTTCTTGTATTATGTCTATGAATCTCTGTGTTATATTTGATCTTATTTTTAAAATATTTTGGCATTTTGTCGCTTAATATTTTGTGAATGAATATCATTGTATTTAATTTTAATCCTTGTTTGATATTAATCCAATTTAAATCTGATAACATCTTTTTAATTTTGGAATATCTATTTCTCTGTAGAATTATCCTCATTGCTCTATTCTGTTGAATTTGTAATTTTCTCCTTCATTACATAGGTACAAAATAGTGGGCCAATATTGAAAATGAGGAGCAATTGTTGATTTATATATTGTTATCGCTGTTTCTTTAGTAAATTTTGGTCTTATTCATCCTACGAATGATACTTTCTTTGCAATTTTCTTTGTTATGTATTCAACATGTTTTTTAAATGATAATTTAGAATCTATAATTATCCCCAAATATTTTATTGTATCCACTCTTACTATTTCTTCATCATCAATCTCTATCTTTATCTCATCATTATTCCTTTTATTTCCTATTAACATTTATCTGACAAAAAAATATGATATAAAATGGTTCGAATATCTACGACGCTTTGAATCATAATATTTGACTTGTCGTTACTGATACCAACTCGTACAGGAAATGAGTACAACAAGGTTACCATACATAGCTCTGCATGGCGTATAGGCCTTTTCATATAAGCTTGCAATTGAGTTAGTGTGGGTACAGTGCGTAATACGCGCATTGTTTTGTTTCGTTACGTTTACGGATACGAGAGGGACGTATCCGTAAACTTAAAGCTACTGATACACATGCTTATTAGTGGCACGTGAGCATGCGCAGTATCGATCTTCTTTAGACCTTGATTATTAGTGGCATGTGTGTACGCATATTGCTAGTAATGAGCATGCCACTTAGTGGCATGCTCATTACTAGCAATATAGTGAACAGTCTTGCTTATTATGAGCATGCTTAAGTCATTCGCGGGCTTCGCGGCTAGTATTATCAATGCGATCTTCTCAGTCCGCGATAGATGAAACAAATATGGCGCGTTGGGGAGATGATAAAACATTACTTTTTGACTTATTATAGGAATCACGAATGTCTGTGGAATACTCGGTCACCGTTGTGTAAAAATAATATAGCGAGATATAATGTTTATGAAACTTATTTCTTTATAATGTTATATTATTATATTTATAATGTTATATTAAAAGGCATGAATGATTCAAATCTTACAATAAAAATTATAAAAACTAAAATCAAAAAGGTGCGAATGGAAACTCGGGAACTGTTTTGATTTATTGGTTCACTTAAATTTTCTATTTCAGTTTGCAAAGTTTTCATTTTGAACAAGAGCGTCTCTATTCTATGACAAGATCATGCCACTAATAAGCATGTGTGTTTGATTGTTAGCTTTGGGCATGCTTATTTATGAGCATGCCACTAATAAGCATGCTAGTAATGAGCAAGTGTGTACAGTTGTTAGGGCATGCTTATTAGTGGCATGCTCATTAGCATGCCACTAAATAAGCAAGTGTATCTTAACACAACGAAACAATGCGCGTATTACACACTCCTATTCTAAGTATGCACTGTATCTACACTAACTCAATTGCAACCAATCGGACTCCCGAATCTATTGAGAGATAGCTAGAATTCAGCAGCACAAGAGGAAACTCCTGCACTGACAGTCTCTTGAGTGTAAACAAAGTTGAAGTAGAAGAATATTTGACTTGTTTTTAATTAAAAATTACTTTGAAGACAGTTCATCGTCTAAGATAAGTCAAAATAGAATGAAAACAATATAGGTAAATGTTGAAGCCGTTTTCCTCCAAAACTATTGATATAAGGACATAAATGTTGGTACACTTTTGGCAGGATTGTATTGTGGAAAAGCTGCTGAATTTGTTGGTGGTCGGGTGAATATTGCGGCAACACAGTTAGAGATGGGTCGTCCATGAACGAACTGTTCTTTTAGAACATTTCACTTCACTTAACGAACCAACGGTAAAGCTCACTGAAGTGAGCGATCCGGCGAACGACAGTTCAGTTAACTGAACTAAAATTCCCGTCTCTACAACACAGTACTGGAGGAAGCAGTCTCGACTTCAGCTGAAGCTGCAAGGGATCGTCGCGGATCTTCCATAAAACTACATAGCCACTGAAATGTCCCCGTCCAAAAATGAAAGCGAACAACGAAGGCCAACCAACCCCAAGTAAATGGGACTAAAAGTCTAGGAAAAAGAAGGAGAACTGGCAATGTAGAGAAACTAGTATATTTTCTCGTGCCATCGCGAAATCAACGGTATTTGTAAACTGTTCGAGTTTTTTTACATAGAGGTCCACAGACAAAGCGACAACGACAAAGAAAACGCAAATTATAAACGGTCATTGAAGAAGTACTTAAATGCCTGCGATGGACAAAAAGGTCGTGAAGATTCTAATGACGTGCATTGGTGTGAATTTAAGAACGGTGCTCCGATTAAATTAGCGTCAGTGACATTGTGTAATAAACTAAGGCTTAAATAATATTATTAATATTTAAAGCATCAACTTTGTGGTTAGACATAATAACAGAATGTTAGTAAACTTAGTAAAAACCACTACCAAATTTACGGTCTACCGGTTTCGAGACGTACCCGTCTCTTCGTCAGGACCAACACTACACTACTACATTCACAACACTATACACTCCAACCGTAGTATTGTCAAACTATCACCACTATCATTTAACAATAACATGCGTGTTAATCTTGTCAGAGACAAGCATGCACTGATTATGAACCATTGAACTACTGAACAATTCAGGGATCTAACGAGAGAGAGTGAGAGGGGGTGGGGTCTAAAGTGGGTGTTACCACATCCCTTGTGAACGCTGCATTGAACAAAGGGCTATATGAAAAATTAATTTGGTTATTAATGAGAGGTACTCTATTATTCACCGCCACCCTAATGTAAAAATTTTCTAAATTATTCAATTTTAAACCTTTATTATTAGTATTTAATATTTTCACCCCTATTTTTGGATCAAATTTATGATTATTTCCTATGAGGTGGTTGGCAAATTAATAACAATTAATAACAACGATTTTTCAGAATACTAACATTCTGTTAAGGCTTAAATTTGTTTTTGAGAACATTAATATAATTTATGATCAGCTGTCAGCCAACTATCCGCGAGCCCGTTGTTTATGGTTTAGGCGCATGCGAGTTCAGTGCATTGCGGAGTAAGCATAAACTGAATCAACACTCTCTCTCTAAATCATCGTCATAAATACATATTTATATTACACAGCACAATGTTGGTCTTACGATATAAGGTCAAACGGTTAGGTTCTTTCGTTGCGGACGCCAGAAATAGCAGACAGTGGGACTACATCGCTCCAAGAACTCCTCATTGGGTGCTGTTCTGCAAGATCAAGATCAGATCAGTCTCTGATTCAAATTTTCCGGATTCAAATTTCTCCGGGGTCCATATTATAGTAGAGTCGAGAAAGGAATTGAAAGCCGCCTCGAAACGTTTTCATATTTTTCTTGCGTTAATAATAATAATATTATGTATGTATTTCAGCTATTGTGAGAATGGATTCTCATCTTGCCTTAGGCCTCAGATACACATGCTTATTTAGTGGCACGTGAGCATGCGCAGTATCGACCTTCCTAGACCTTGCTTATTAGTGGCATGTGTGTACGCACATTGCTAGAAATGAGCATGCCACCATAGAGAAGGGGCATCTTTGGAGCATGTGTGAACAGACTTGCTTATTATGAGCATGCTTATGTCATTCGCGGGCTTCGCGGCTAGTATTATCAATGCGATCTTCTCAGTCCGCGACAGATGAAACAAATATGGCGCGTTGGGGGATGATAAAACATTACTTTTCGTGACTTATTATAATATATTATAGAATTACGAATGTCTGTGAAATACTCGGTCACCGTTGTGTAAAAATAATATAGCGAGAAATAAATCTGAAGAGGACGGAATGTTAAGTGGAAAAATATTCAATAGTGTGTAAAAATAATATAGTGAGAAATAATGTTTACGAAACATTATTAATAGGCATGAATGATTCAAATTTTACATTAAAAATTATAAAAACTAAAATCAAAAATGTGCGGATGGAAACTCGGGAACTTTTTTGATTTATTGGTTCACTTGAATTTTTTATTTCAGTTTGCAAAGTTTCCATTTTGAACAAGAGCGTCTCTATTCTATGACAAGAGCATGCCACTAATAAGTATGTGTGTTTGATTATTAGCTTTTGGCATGCTTATTTATGAGCATGCCACTAATAAGCATGCCAGTAATCAGCAAGTGTGTACAGTTGTTAGGGCATGCTCATTAGCATGCCACTAAAGAAGCATGTGTATCTGTACCTTTATAGATATGTACACACAAGTAAAATTAGAAAAGAAAAGACAAAATTGTTCGAAGAATATTTTATCTTCCGAATGAAGGCTTGAACTTTGTGGTGACATTATTATTAAAATAAAACACAAATCAATTTGTTTTCACCTCTTTATTAGATTACACAATCTACATGTTTCGAGAACAATGTTCTCTTCATCAGGATTACTATCCATGTAAGTGTGTCACGGTGAAGAGGAGTACAAGGGGATGGTGAGGGGAGGGGGGGTCTGAGGTGTTAATTATTAGGAGACATTTAAGAATAAATTAAATACTTAGTGTAATATTCTTCTTCGGGATGAGGAAACTCCAAGTAAAGACTTGCTTCTCGTAAGTGTTTATTGGGTGACAATAACGGTTTAGACAAACGGTGTACAGTAAGATGCGGTCTGAATAACAATGGTAGTCAAAAGAGAGAGCGACTCGACATTCACGCGCCTTTTATACCTTCTCTCTCTCTCTCATGCAGTCTCTTTCTGGCGTCGCGACATACGTTCCTCAGATCTATCACACTTAGTTTTATACCACTTTATTGCTATATATTTGTCAACTAGTTTCGGTTGGACTCAACCTTCTTCTGGACAATTTTAATATAGACTGTCTATATTATAATTGTCCTGAAGAAGGTTGAGTCCAACCGAAACTAGTTGACAAATATATAGCAATAAAGTGGTTTAAAACATAGTATTTAATTTATTCTTAAATGTCTTATAATGTCAAGCCACAAAGTGTTTTCTAGCTTTGAAAAGTTAATTATTAGGAATGTCATCTGAAGAGGACGGAATGTTTAGTGGAAAAATATCCAATAGTGGATTGTGCACAAATTTAGTCTGAGTGTTTATTAGATTTGAATTTCAAGTATTTGTAAATTATTTATTTGTGGGATCTTATAACTAATATGTAAAAATTTTAAGCCTGTATTAATGTTAAATGTATGGTCATATTCAATTAAGTGTTTTGCAAAGTCCGACTCAACATTGCTAGTTAAAGCTTTGATAATATGTTCTTTAACCCTAGTTTCAAAATTTCTTTTTGTAAGAAAAAATATCGAAATCAAAAATAGAAAATTCACAGAACCCCAAGTAAAACAGTCACTGTTGCACCATCAGTGTCCATCTTTTATGCATTGGGGAGTCAAACCACATAGCAGCTGCTTGAATGATGCAGTTGCTAGACCCCCACATCCTCTTTCTTGCGCTAGCTATCTTCAGTCTATGGAGCCATGGACCCTGTGCTCAGCAAACAATGCAATGCCAGGGTAGACCGAGCATTATCCTGAATCATTGTTGTATTGCACTCTCATAGAGTTGTTGATAGTTCACTAGTGTACAGATTCGTGCTATAAGTAAACAAAAGGTATCTTTTCACCTCGTTACTGCTTCTAGAAAACTTTCTAGCTAGCATGTTCGAACTAACTGACTAACTAACCATCACGCCGTTTCTCCACAGGGGTATGTAGAGAGGATTAAACGCCACACTCTTCTATCCTGGCACACCACATTTTTTTTGCTTTTTTGCTTCGGCCACATTCATACATCTTCTCATACAAGTTCTACGGTTGTTGCGGCTTTTAACGGGGCCATCCTCAAACACTTGTTGTATCTGATCGTGCCAGGTCTTTCGCGGACGCCCTCTATTTCTGTTGCCTTCAACATATATTTTCTTAATTTATTTTCTTAACCATCCTTTCCTCGTTCATACGTTCCACATGACCAAAGCATCTCAGCACTCCTTTCTTTATTTTATCTACCACACTACAGCCAGCATTGCATTCACATCTAATTTGTTCGTTCCTTATTCTATCGAACAAAGATTTTCACACAAGCGTCTTAGTGATCGCATTTCTACCGCATTCAGTCTACTTTCATTCCTCTTTTGCCAATTCCAGGCTTCACTTCCATACATTAGGGTTGGCACTAGAACGCCATTATGTACCGCTAGTCTTGCTTCCTTTGACAGATTCTTAATGGCCATAGTTGCATTTAGTGCACCATTAACTTTGTTTACCGCAGTCACTCTCCTTTCGATATTATTCTCAGCCTTGCCGTCTCTACTAAACATACTTCCCAAATACACAAACTCGTTCACTTGTTCTAAGCATTCATTGTTTACGATTACATCACTCTTTCGTCTCTCTCGAATACCATCAATTTCGATTTGCTTTAGCATGTTGGACCTTACACTAGCTCTTCTCTGTATTTCGATATATTTAATGTTGCTACAGGACCCCAGAGCTGGAACTTGACCGAGATGAGTGGAGGAAGATTATTGAGGAGGCCAAGACCCACCAAGGGTTGTAGTGCCAAGAGTGATGATGACAGGATTCTAGAGTTGGCCGCCAGAGACACCGAGAGGACGTTGTCAGGGGGCGAGTCACTCCGAAAAGTAATAAGTGCGGATAGCAAATAACAAATAATAAATAACTTATTTAAACTCGCAAGCCTCGTAATATAAAAAAAGAACAATAGAAAATAATCGTAGGCACCAGTAAAGCATATCAGTAATTTGTCAAAAAAAGGTTTGCCATTTCGAAATAGAAAAAAAAAAGTAACCCATAAAAACCAAGTTTTTATTATACTCCGTTTCTTTGTAAAATTAACGACGAATTAAAACATATAACGTTTCACTAAACTTACAGTAATTTAATATATTTCCAAAATGTCAGATGTTTTGAGCTTTGATAAGAAACTTCATGCTTTGAAGATTAAATTCTAAAAACATTTGTCAGTCAATTTAGAATTTCGAAATTCGTAGTGAAGTACCTATTATGTATACCGACGGAGTAATTGAAATTTAGAAAATATTCCGTGACGTTATCGGGCCGCTATGCTAGTAATCAAACTTTTCTAATGATTTCAATTTGAAAAAACCAATAAAATTTCTAAAAATCCGAAATTATACTATAATTATTATTTTTTTAACGAAAATTTGATAGATCTTCTTGATCGTCGTCACGAGTCTACTTGCCAAGTTTCAGCTCGATTGGATCACGGGAAAGGGGTTAAAAATCTAACCAAAGTTTTTTCACCCGGCAAGCAAGCAAGCAGACGCCACGAGTTAATATAAAGGGAGTAATAAGTATATTTTATGTATGAACGAACCAGTGAATGGTACCCATCGCTTACCTACCCAGGACCGCTCTAAAAGCAAAAGGTACGAAGGAACCAAGAACACATCCATTAATTTTGAACTAATCGGTTAGAACTTTCTGCGCATTGGAAATAAAATTCAGCATTATTAAAACGAATTCAGCGACACATGACACGATTACTTATTGAGCTGATGTTTAAAACATTTACCTCACTCCAGATCAGCAAGTTAGTCCTATTTTTCACAGCAAGTGAAAATATGTATAAAAAGTGTATTTAGCTTAAGAGGCCCCAGTATACGATTTTCGTATTTGCTAAATTTAAAGCAAACTTATTAAATCATTTTGCAAAACCCATAACTAAACAGGCTTTTAATCAATTTTATTATAATAGATCCATTTACTCTTGAAGCATTTCCTTAAAAATATAAACAAATATATATTGTTATAACATCAAAAAAATTATAGCCCCGAAACACTACTTTAGTTTTCATGCAACAGAGTTATCTTTGGTACACTAATCTCGTATATTTTCAAATAAAGACGATATATTTTATTTACAAATTATTGTATAAAATTTGAAAAAGAAGTGGAGCTATTCAGACATTAATATTTTTCGATAAGTTGTTAAATATTAGGTCCTTACATATGAAATTGGCGTTTAGTATGGGAGGAACATAAAGCCGTTTTTTTTCTATTATAATATATTTATTTAATCAAAGTATGTACCATTGCTATCTATGCACTTTTGCCATCTCATAGGTAGTTCATCGATCCCTTTACTAAAAAAAACCATTCGGACGGGAATCAATAAAATCTTTGAAGGCGGTTTGGACTGCCCCATCGGAGTTGAATTTTTTCCTTTGCAAGAAGTTATCCAAATTTCGAAAAAAATGGTAATCTGTTGGGGCAAGGTCCGGAGAGTACGGTGGATGTCTTAGACATTCCAATTGAAGCTCCTCTAATTTGGTAGCCGTCTGTTGTGCAGTGTGTGGTCTAGCGTTATCATGAAGCAGCAGTGGCCTAGAGCGATTAACCAGCCTCGGTTGTTTAGCAGCTAGCTTTTCCATCATGGTTTGCAGTTGCTGACAATAGACATCTGCCGTAATCGTCTGGCCAGATTTAAGAAAGCTGTAGTGAACGACACCAGCACTAGTCCACCAAACGCTCACAAGTAACTTTTTTGGACTCAATTTTCGCTTGGGGCATGGTTTGGCTGGTTCGGCAGGGTTCAGCCATTGCGATGAGCGCTTCCGATTATCGTACAGGATCCACTTTTCATCACAGGTAATGATTCGATTTAAAATCCCTTCATTATTGTGCCGGTTGAGTAATGCAACGCAGCAGTCAACGCGCGTTTGATGATTTGCTTCACTCAATTCGTGAGGTACCCACTTTCAAGCTTTTTCACCTTACGAATTTGCTTCAAGTGGATTAAAACAATTTTATCACTAACACCGCAGCCTGCAGCTAACTCGGATGTGGTTTGCGATGGATCCGCTTCCACAATAGCCTTCAATTCTTCATTATCAACTTTGGTCTCCGGCCGTCCACGGGGCTTGTTCTGCAGGTCGAAATTTCCAGAACGAAAACGTTGGAACCAAAAACGCACTGTGTTTTCTTTTGCGGCACCGTCGCCATACACATCATTAATCCTTCGAGCCGTTTCTGCAGCACTGGTGCCACGGTGGAACTCGTACTCGTAAATAACGCGATATTTCAAGTTTTTCATTTTGTAAACTGAGTGACGCAAAGAAAAAAACAATTGCGGAAAAAACAAATGAATTATAATTTTCAAAACACAAATACATGAGTAAATAGCTGTATAAATTTGGATTTGGAATTCCTAACCAAAGAGAAGATATTTGAGATCAAATTTGCCAGTACGGCAAAACGCCAATTTCATATGTAAGGACCTATTATATGTACTTCAAACAGCACACTTAGTGTGTAGTTTGTAGGGAAGATTTTGAATTTGAAATAGTTTGCACTTTGTGCACACTACAAACTACACAGAAAAGTGCAAGCAAAAAATTTTTTTTTCGTAAAAAAATCGAAAAAAATGGAAAAAATAATTCGTAAAAAAAATTCTGAAAAAAATTCGAAAAAAAATTTATTGCAAAGAAGTTACGGACGGTACACGAAGTTACGGGGTCAGACAGATATACAGACGTACGGACGGAGGGATAGACAGACGACGAAGTTATTATAAACGGGATGGGATTGTAGCTTAATAACTCTATCTATCATCAATATAAAGCTCCAGGTTCGAGTACCGATAATATTTATAATTTTTCGATATACCTACCTATTGATTTTTCATAAATAGATTGATCTAAATTCGTTTTATTAGCACGCAATGATCTGAAAAAACGTAACTTCACAAATAAATTTTAATTTCATTAGAATTAATTTATGATATTTGTTAGCTTAACATCTTTTCTACAGAATATTATAAATAGCAAAATAATTGAGACATTGAAGTCATAAAGTTATTGTATTCTTCTAAGAATATTTGAAAATAAGATGAAATTCTGCTTAGCCCGGTATGAGTAAAGAAGCGATCAACTCTAAATTAAGATTTAATTTAAGAAACTGGATGAATATATAAATACTAAATACTACAATATTAACTGTATTATAGTCGTCATATTGTTATGGTGACAAAAGAGGTATGCTTGACATAAAATAGGCCCTTATAAAAATTATTCCGAAGAAATCTATGACACGCGAATTTTTTTTAAAATTGTACATTTTTCAAACAATTTTTTTATTAGAGTCGATGATAATAAATACTCATCCATATTATTAATTCACCAGCGCATTTTTTCTGATTAATATATCAATAACATTGCGTGAGAACAATGTGCTTTCAAATCAGTATTAAAAACACGTACGAGTTTTTTTAAAACAATGTGTTTGTAAAATATTTTAACAATACTTGCAGTAACAAGTTCATTGTTACCAGATGAATGTTTGACAGAATGAAGCACACGTATATATATATATATATATACTTCAGTGTGTGGAGACCTATAATCATTGCCCCTCTATATTATGTTAATGTTTTCTATGCTTCTTTGTTGTGCTGTTGGTCTTCCATGAATATTAAATAAATTAAATAAATAAAAAAATACACAAAAACTAACTGACTATAATGTAATACTAATTATTCCTAGGGTAGAAGTGAATAGTTAAACCATTATGTTACCTATAATTGTTAGTATGATTTGTATTCGATTGCAACGATGATTGGGAACTGATTATTCGTAGTTTGGTGAATATTCCTCTCTATTCATAGGATAACTAGATTATTATAATTTGAGATTGTTACCCTAGCATCAAATAGATGGAACGCACTTATTATATAAATTTCTCTATTAAATTTATATGAGAAATGTCAAGAAATTTGTCGAATGTCAATATTTCTGTCTTAGTAAAGAAATGTTATCTTTAATTTAATATTTTGATATGAGAATTTATTTTAAATAATATTCATCTCATCATAGTTAACGAAGTGTATATACAATATTGTATACTAGCGGTCATTCACATCAACAATATATAATTGTTATGATATCGCAAACCAATAGGTGTAATACACCCGAAGTACTGATATACTAGAAACAATACCTCCAAAGGTTAAATCAATTACTAATCATAGTTCCAATCTTATTTAGCTGAGTCATTATTCACTTGTGCCTGAAATAAAAAATTGGTCGACTTAATTACTTTGAATTTTAATAGTTCTATTTTAATAGCTCTAAATTATGGGCGATGAACCAAACTATATCGTAGAAAATTAAAAATAAATGTTAAAAATTTGTATCTTAATATCGTATTTTGATGTTAACGTGAAATGATATCTTATTGTTTCAAGCGGACGTATTGTTAAAGTAAAAATATTTTCGTCCCTTTTTGATTAAATCATCCCATCATGAAGTCGGTCAATTGAAAAAAGTTAAGAATTAAAATTAGACTTGGACGGCTTTGAAACGGTAAAATATATTTTTCCACCACAAAGGCCTCTACGTAGAGTAGTCTCGAAGATCACGCGTTATGCGGCACTTGTGTGCTCATTTAGCACATCCGGAATCTAGCTACGAGTGCCGAGTACACTACCGTCACGATGTTGAGACCCGTGCAAAAATCCGATGGAAAGGAAAAAACGCGACGTTTCGGGTTCAACATTAAAATATATATATATTTAAAAATATGACTGTATTGTGGTAGACAGAATAGAGAAAGGAGTGCTGAGATGGTTTGATCATGTAGAACGTATGAGCGAGGAAAGGATGGTTAAGAAAATATATGAGGCGAGTGTTGAAGGCAACAGGAATAGAGGGCGTCTGCAAAAGACCTGGCATGATCAAATACTACAAATATTGGAGGATAGAGCTTGCATGAGAAGATGTATGATTGTAGCCGAAGCTAAAGTGGTGTGCCAATATAGAAGAATATGACATTTTATCCTCTCTTCCTGAAACGCTGTGATGGTTAGTTATGTATTTTAAATATAGATGCCTGCACTAAATACGTGATACATCAATACTCTTTTTGTATTCAAACTAAGCTTAACGTTTGAAAAAAGTCCTACCTTCGTGGTCCCTAACTCTTGGTCCCTGGTAAGCCTTCGACCCCTGGATTATACACATCTTCACCACTAGACAAATAAGCACATCAAATTTTTCCTTGTTATATTAAAATAATTCTTAGGACAATTCAATCCATGTGTGGATTGCAAAAGCTGCGTACGAATAAACGGCGCAAAATCAGATGATTTCAATGTCGGAATAGGATTGAGATAGGGTTGCCCATTTTCGCTAATCCCCTTCACCCTTTATGTGAACAGGATAAGCCGGAGAAGCCAAACATCAAGAGCCGTCAGAGTTGGAGATGTGGAAATCGATTTCTTACCCTTGGCGGATGACACAGCGAGGCTAGCGCCCACACAAGAGGACCTATAAAGTGGATAAATTCCTTCAATGAAGAGTGCGCTCAAGTTGGGATGAAGATTAGTACTGCCAAAAGAGGTTATGGTACTTGGAAGAGTCTAAGAGTAGTGCTTATCAGCATACAAGGGATCCAACTAAAGCAAGTCGATAAATTGAAATACCTAGGGGTGGAATTTTCTAGCGACGGGAGGCAGAAAATTGAAATGGATAGAAAAATCAGAGCTGCGGCCGGCGTTCTACGTTCTCTATATAGTGCAGTGATAAGTAAATCCGAGCTAAGTGCAAAGACAAAATTGACTGTTTTTGAATCTGTGTAAAAGCTCACCTTTATATATGGCCATCAAATTTGGATCCTAACGGAGAGAATGAGAGCAATGATCCAGGCTGCCGAGATGAATTTTCTAAGAGGGGTGGCGGGATCACACTGATGGATATAGTGAGAAGTGCCGACGAAGTGCACACACTCGGCATGGAGCCTTGCATATAGAAAAATCACAAATGAGATGACTTGGACATGTGCTAATAATGCCAGGGGAACGAATTCTAAGAAGTATTTTCATGGCAAACTTGGAAGGAAGACTAGCGGTGGGTCGCCCCAGATTAAGCTGGGAGTAACCTCAATAAAAAAGATGTATGAAAACAGAATGGATATGGACTGGTTAACAGCACAAGACAGGGGAATACGGAAGCACCTTGTCGAGTTTTTGTGCTTCCGACCATACGTAATTTAAATTTT
Source organism: Agrypnia vestita (assembly GCA_016648135.1). Classification (NCBI taxonomy): domain Eukaryota; kingdom Metazoa; phylum Arthropoda; class Insecta; order Trichoptera; family Phryganeidae; genus Agrypnia; species Agrypnia vestita. The sequence continues at coordinate 28,396 of JADDOH010014656.1, read as the reverse complement.
TAAATGTAATTTTCTTCAAGTTTCTGTGACTAAATTATTTTGGCCGATTTAAATATAGTTTTATTTTAACGTGATATTGCTGCATTTCATTGATAAAAAATTACAAAAATAGTCAATAGTAAACAGAGCATTTTTGTTCATAAACGAAGAAATTTTAATCCTGGGGGAAAAAAAAAAATTATTTTTATTTATTTACTTCAAAAAAATCCTTGTTTACAAAGGTACTTAATACTAATTTAACAATAAAAATATAAGATAAATTACACTTTTTTTTTGTTAAATTTGTGAATTTTGCCACTCTCCTAGGCTACGCCTGTCCCAGAGTGGCGTTATAGAACACAATTATAATATTTTTTTGAATTATTAATATACATCAGCTATACCGAAACCATCTTTAACTATAGGGGAAGGGTTAACTAAAATCAAATAAATATGTCGATTGTATGTGATAAATCCACTGTTTGAAACTAAAATCAAATAAATAAGTCGATTGTATGTGAAAAATCCACTGTCTTAGACATCCAAAACAGCTGTTACTAGTGTTATTTTAATTGGTGACATACTAACCGTTATTTGAGTAATGTATCTGATTACGTCGATGACTGGCAACTGATTTTTTGAAATTCGGCGGGCAACCATCGGTAATAGACAACAAAAATACCTTTGTTATCAATCATTGAAATACAACCATATAAATTCTAAATAACCGATTAAAATAACGGTTTTACCATCTTTACGCAAACTCGCAGAACAATAATATTAATTAAAGTTTAATTTATTCCCAATTTTTTAACATAGTTTTACAAAATTAAATACAATAACAGTAAATAGGCAATATCCGAATTTTATTTTGAAAATAACATTAATGAATAAATATTATTTAATGAATTAAAGTGGGCGCACATTTGTCACGGTGAGTGTAGATGAACGTGGACACGACATGCTGGCGTGACTGGGCAATTTACAAATTTACATCATCGCCATCGTCAGCAATCGTGAACCAAACTTTCTTTAACGCGATATGAGCCGCTTGGACAGTAATGCTTTTAGAACATCTTCATAGTTTGGAACATTTTAAAAGATCGGAAAATTTAAAAAGATCGTAAAAAACGTAAATAAAAATTACTTTATTTTGTTGAAGGTTTATATTTGGGGAACCTCACAGGATCTTTTTGGCCTTCTCATTCGCCGTCTGGTTATCATTTTTTTAATGCTAAAAGCAGTCATGCGACGCGTTATTGTTATTGAAGATAAACTCAGATAAGCTTGAGAAATACACAACCTCAAGTAAATATCGTTCAGTCTGACAGCGAGATTTATAATTAAATCTATTCTGAAAACAAGCCTGACTGCAAATTTATTCATTTTGAGCTGCTGCTGAAGAAATTCAAATGCATCCAACTGACAAACTGAACATCGATGATCAATACTGTTGTTTGAAATACAACAAGCATGTAGTGAGGTGTGATACCGTAAATATTTGAGACCTGGTGTATATACGGTGAACTACGAAAGCCGCATAATTCTCACGAGTCGAAAATCTCATAGAAATTTTTTCTGTGGAATCGGGCAATTGTATTTCAATTTTTTTTTCGACATTTCCCAAATCTGTAAATAAACTTAGAAATAAATTGTTAAATACACAAAGAAAACAATTTTGTCTAGCTGCGCTTGTGCTGATTAATGGTACCCACACGCGGGCCTTCTGTCTAGGTGGGATTTATATGTTTATTCATAACTTTTATCTTACACAAGAAAATAAAACAAGAAAGTAATTCTAGAATGCGACGGAATGTTTTCGAATAGCTTGGAGCTATAAGTGAATTTGTCGTCTAGAAGTCAAGTTCGATGGAAGTTTTCGTGGGAAGACTCGCTGCTTAAACGGTAAACTCTGTTTTCGAGTATTTGAACTAATTGAGAGAATCGAGGATTCTTATATAATGTGAATAAAAAATGAATAAATAAATAAATTCTAAACAGGTGTTGAATGATGATAATGATGTCGTAGTATAGATATTTATTTTAATTCTTCTTATGGATTTGTGTTTTTTAACTGCAGCTCTCTCCAAATTTTTTTTAAAATACAATGCCCGACCTTTTACCTCGGCCTTACTCTTCTTTTTCACCTTCCTTCTAATTTTGTGGTTATGAATATATTGTGCTGGTAAATTTCTTTTCGCATTATCGCTAATTTTCGTAATTATTATCCAGAATCATAAGACTTAGAATACAATATTACTATAACTAAATAAGAAAATAATGTGATATGTCTGTTTTCTATTTACCAATAAAAATTATATTCTACTCATTTATTTTTGAATTTGGCTATGATAATTTACTTGATTCTTCTTTAACACTCCCGTTCCGGACGGGGTAACAACTGAATCCCAAAAATCTTATTTTTAAAACTTTTTAATAATTATTAATGATATAGAGCTGGTATTCTTTGTAATCCTCATAAATATCCCAAAGAATACAACACCCAAAGAAAATAAAATAATAATATGTAATTATGTTTTTCTAAAGTCAATCGTCAGTATTTTATGTGATACACTTACTTCATTCTGCTTGCACGGTTTCTGTTAGTCAGATCTCCTCCTAACCAAATTGTGGTTTAATTAAAGGTAACCGATATACCTGAGCATAAAAGAAAATGTTCTACCAAAAATCAACAAAATCTGAAAAGGAGTTTTCTGAAGGGGGAACGAAAATACCAGTTTCCAAAGATACTTAGAAATTACGCAGTTTGTTGTTTATTTTATACAGCGATCGATCTTTGCAAGTGCGTCACATGTGTAGGATCTGTCTGACTCGAGTGTGGATGGTTCATTTCTAGTGAAAAAACTTTCAACTCTTTTCTCCATAATAGTTGAAAAAAGAGCCTTTTTACAGAAAAAAATGCAGAAGTTTATTTTTTCATAACGACCTCAAAGATCTTAGATAATCCCATGTCGAAGCGTTATAAGAGTACTCTTCGAATTTATAAGTTTTTTATAGATTTTTAACTTTTTATAGAGTAAAAAATACCATGAAACATCTAATGTATTCAATTAAATTTTTATTTTATTTCATTTCTGTGCAGGATTTTTAAATGTACAATAAACCACTGCCCACCAAAATATATACCTAGATATGAACTTACCTAAATTTCTAGTTGCAAAATCTGGTTCCACTACTGATTCTGATACGTTGGACTCGTTAAAAATATTACGACGAACTTTTTTACAAATACGTTTTTGTGGACATAATATCCTTGTTTAATAATATTTTTCTCTATGTCCTCTCTTTTAGTTTTACCATCCTAAACTCTTATGTTGGTCTCGTATTCAGCAGTTTTTTTATCTTGCCCTTTGTGTTTTCTATTTAGTCATCCTCCCACATGGACCAATCACCGAAGCTTTCCTATTTTGATAACCTTTGAGATGCTTCATTATCATCATAGGCCCGACAGCCATGGGTGGGCCTTGGTTGAATCCAGAAGTCTCCTTCATTCTCGTCTGTCTGATGCTTTTGTCTTCCAGTTTCTTACTCGTAATGTGGATATTTCAGCGCTGACAGAATCTATCCATCGCAGTTTTTGCCTTTCTGGTCTTCTTCGACTTTGTGGTGTTGAGAGTGTGAGGCATTTTACATGGTAGTCATCGTCCATTGATTAAAACTGATCGGGCTCTCCATAGATGTCATACAGCTCTCTGTTGTATTGAACACACCAACCATTATAATCTCTAACAGAAACGAAGACTGTTCTGAGGACACTTCTCTCAAATACTATAAGGATCCGTCTAGGACTTTCGTTAATACCCAGGTCAGAGGCACATAATATCTTAAATGGCTTTATTTGAAATGGCTTTTTTATGGCTTAGCTCATGAAACTAATTTATGGATTAGCTTATGAAACAAAGATAAGCCTTAATTTGTTTTCAAAATCATTCACTGCAAGCTCAATATTTTTATTAAAACAATCAAACACCTAAGCAAGCAATGGTCTAATAATCGTACATATACCAAAATTTTAGTGTTATCATAACTTATTTCATAGATGTAGATTAGATTAAAATATAATTATAGTTGAAAAGTAATTACATTAATTATTTTGTGGTTGTGGGATCTACCTACTTATTTTGCGGTTTTGCTGCCTGGTATTACGTCAACAAGCGCTCTAGTGTTTTACAAATACCAATTTGTTATTCAAAACACCCAATTTATATATTTAGTGACTTCAAAAAAAAGAATGTACTGAAATATCTCGCTCTACGGCAGTATTCTAATTTAAACGGAATCGTCCAAATATTTTGTCATAAATTTATGTAAAATAAAACTGTTTTTTCCATCCAAATTGACGTCATTCTAAAAGACAGCACTGAGTTAATTTTAACGAGTTTTTGATCTATTAATACGAATGCGTACAAAGACGTATTTTCATACATTCTGTGTGAAGCTATTCTCACTCCTGGAAAAATTTTTGAAACCGATTGTAGATTTTCTTTGTCAACAGGACTAATTTGCCGCGATACATTTAAATGAAACATATTAAATTCAGCACAGAGCATCGCAAGGTCAACGAACTCCGTAATGAGTGTCGAAGGGTTTTCAGTTATATGCGGCAAAAAGTTTAGGAAATCAGGATTCGATAAACAAGAAAATGTATATGTTAAAACACAGAGTTTCATATCGAATGTTATCGAAAAAATTCTAATGCAGTAGATAAATTCGTGACACAATCCCATCGTATGCCACTAGGCGTTCCTTTCATTTCAAGTTCGACTCCGCAGTCCACATGAGGTCACAATACATCTATTTGATTTCCTAAAGCTCATTAGGTGTTTCTGTGATATGTTTAGCTACAGTAATTGGGCCATTGGCCTTAAAGTTTTAAAAGTTAAAAATAAAATCTTACATTTATATCATCACACATAATTTCTTTCTTTTCTTATACTATAGCGGTTTTATTAAATAATGTACCTATATTTAATAATTTGCTAGCTGGATATGGTTCGCAAAAAAACTAACCCATAAAAACCAGGTTTTTATTATAATCCCTTTCTCATTTGTATTGTTTCAAAATTTGATATTCTATCAACATATTCCTCTTGCTTTAAGTTCATGTGGAAAATCTATTCCATGTATAATTATTATCCTTAAAACTTATAGAATATTAAAAACGTAATAATTGGTATAGGGGGGCACGGCATCGGCGAAACCGTCTGATCGGACCCATGGCTCGAGTCAGACTAGCTGAAACAGGTTTCGCGCCTTCTCCACGCGCCGGGCTCCTTTCTCATTTGTATGGTTTCCAATTTGAAAAAACCGTTAAAATTTCGAAAAATGTAAAATTATACTATAATTAAACTATTTAAACGAAAATTTGTTAGATTATTTTTATCGTCGCCACGAGACTGCCTGCAAAGTTTCAGCTCGATTGTATTACGAGAAAAGGGTTAAAAATCGTGCCAGTAAATCTTCATTATTTATTGGCTTCATATAATTTATTTTAAATACATAACAGGATAAAACAGACTAAGTCAACGGTACTTTACAGGTAGAATGAGTCGAAAAAGTTGCAAGAATGTCCTAATATCAACAGGTATGCAGATAAGCAAAACAAAGTTTGCATTTTTTTTTAATAGTTCTGATTATCTTCTGTAAAACGATGGACTAAGATTAAAGTAACGTATATCAAATATTAGGTATTATTTAAAATTAACTAAATCAAATTTGAACTGGATTTTTTTGCGAGATTTCAGTAATTTTATTTGACTTGTATTGAGGCGAACGAATTTTTAGAATTCGATATAAGTTACTTTTATCATAGATTTACAGAAGATAAGTCAGAAAAAAGTAAAAAAGTAATTGAAAAAAATGCAAACAGTGAAGTCACTTACATCCATAATTATTGATACAAAAGGACATTGTTGCTTGAACACATTTGACTCATAATTTAGTCATGAATCTATGTGGAAATTATTGAGGACTAGATCTGTTACACCCTAAATATAATTTATTATTGAGCAAACCTATCGGGCAATACCTGCTTCGTTAGATATATAGGTATATCTATCTTGAAGATAGCAAACATCAACATTAGACAATAAATAATTAACAATATTCTTGAATTCACACTAATTCGCAATTTATCACCCGTTTATGAACTCTTTAATATCGCTGGGTAACACTTTATTTAACATTCCATCTAATTCTCGCACGTAGAAGTCACACTTATTTAAATCGCTAGTTAGGTACTCTATTCGATTATTTCGCTTAATATCTGTCGCTCCAAATATCTCACGACTGGCTACCCCGCCCGTCCTTCCGCGGTTAATTTCGCACCGATAGAAATATCGAAACAAACTCACTGCGCAGCGGGTGATCCTTGCATTTATACCTATGTTTTTTCTATCTTTTATTTTCTAGTGTTTATAAAAAGTTCATTATTATTTTACCATCTCCTAGTTTGGTTCCGACCCAGTTAAAGACCTCTATTTATCAATATGCTTAGTTTGAAGACACCAGCGAGATTATTAGATCATCACAAAATCAAAACTACAAATAAAAATACAGTACCTATTGCCTCTTCGAGTCTTGCTTCCGGATACAGAAATCAACAGGAGAAATTAGGAACCACCCTGTAGTTGTGTCAAGTCCAGACTTGCCAGCAATCAAGTTCAATTATATTTGTGAATATCTGGCGCTGCTTGATGGTACAAAATTAAATCCCACATCCGTACAACACGGCTAACAGACTTGTACAGAGTGGAGAAAAAAAATTAACTGTATATTTTAGGATATTCCTTTTTTTAAATATTAGGTCCTTACATATGAAATTGACGTTTTGCCGTACTGGCAAATTTGATCTCAAATATCTTCTCTTTGGTTAGGAATTCCAAATCCAAATTTATACAGCTATTTACTCATGTATTTGTGTTTTGAAAATTATAATTCATTTGTTTTTTCCTCAATTGTTTTTTTCTTTGCGTCACTCAGTTTACAAAATGAAAAACTTGAAATATCGCGTTATTTACGAGTACGAGTTCCACCGTGGCACCAGTGCTGCAGAAACGGCTCGAAGGATTAATGATGTGTATGGCGACGGTGCCGCAAAAGAAAACACAGTGCGTTTTTGGTTCCAACGTTTTCGTTTTGGAAATTTCGACCTGCAGAACAAGCCCCGTGGACGGCCGGAGACCAAAGTTGATAATGAAGAATTGAAGGCTATTGTGGAAGCGGATCCATCGCAAACCACATCCGAGTTAGCTGCAGGCTGCGGTGTTAGTGATAAAACTGTTTTAATCCACTTGAAGCAAATTGGTAAGGTGAAAAAGCTTGAAAGTTGGGTACCTCACGAATTGAGTGAAGCAAATCAACAAACGCGCGTTGACTGCTGCGTTGCATTACTCAACCGGCACAATAATGAAGGGATTTTAAATCGAATCATTACCTGTGATGAAAAGTGGATCCTGTACGATAATCGGAAGCGCTCATCGCAATGGCTGAACCCTGCCGAACCAGCCAAACCATGCCCCAAGCGAAAATTGACTCCAAAAAAGTTACTTGTGAGCGTTTGGTGGACTAGTGCTGGTGTCGTTCACTACAGCTTTCTTAAATCTGGCCAGACGATTACGGCAGATGTCTATTGTCAGCAACTGCAAACCATGATGGAAAAGCTAGCTGCTAAACAACCGAGGCTGGTTAATCGCTCTAGGCCACTGCTGCTTCATGATAACGCTAGACCACACACTGCACAACAGACGGCTACCAAATTAGAGGAGCTTCAATTGGAATGTCTAAGACATCCACCGTACTCTCCGGACCTTGCCCCAACAGATTACCATTTTTTTCGAAATTTGGATAACTTCTTGCAAAGGAAAAAATTCAACTCCGATGGGGCAGTCCAAACCGCCTTCAAAGATTTTATTGATTCCCGTCCGAATGGTTTTTTTAGTAAAGGGATCGATGAACTACCTATGAGATGGCAAAAGTGCATAGATAGCAATGGTACATACTTTGATTAAATAAATATATTATAATAAAAAAAAATCGGCTTTTTGTTCCTCCCATACTAAACGTCAATTTCATATGTAAGGACCTAATATTTTGCAGAGCAATAAAAATTTGTGGTCAAATATGTGGGATATAAAATCAAAGACAGCAAATATGCAAAAAATTTAAAAAATATTTCGAATGCTGTCACCGAGGATAACTAATTTAAATGTGTTGAATTTTAGATTTTATGTATCTATCCCTTCCAAAATCACGTTTTATATAAAATATCGAATTCAGCACATTATAAATTAGTAATCCTCGATGACTGCATTTAATTTTTTTTTTATATTGCTGCCTTTGCTTTTATACCCCATATCAAACATAATAATTTCTCTGTCTGTCCGTCCGTAACCGTTCGTGTAACGTAAGTAATTTCCTTCGAATTCACGGCTAAAAAAACAAATTAAACGGCCGGAAATGGGGCGTGAGCCCTGGGCCACCAAACCCGAACCGGCCTCTTCACGCATGTTGCTACGGCCGCCTCTCCGTGGACCGCCAAAAAGTTAATATAAATGTATACTGGGGCTCAGCTAAGTCGCGGATCCATATTCCGTTATTTTTGACAGGTAGCTAGTATGTGATAATAACAAATTGATCGTCGTATATATTACTAATGCTCAATTTGAATTGAAATAATGATAATAGTGACAATGGAAATGAAGCCTGGAATAAAAAGAACGAATATAGACCGACTACGATAGAATTGGGTCGCTTTGCTGCATGTGTGTAAAATCTATGTACGATTTCACTCTAGAAGAATTAAAAGTGAATCTAATGCTAGCTGTAGCGTACTAGATAGAATAAAGAAAGGATCGCTAAGTTGGCTTGGTCATGTGGAAGGATGGGCGAGGAAGGGATAATAAAGAAAATATAAGAGGGAAGAGTTGAAAATAGCAGAACAGAGCGTCCGTTAAAGATCTGTCATGACCAGATAAACCAAATATCAGAGGTTAGTCCTATTCAACAACCAGAGGGTGTGCATGAGAAGATATCTGAAAGAGTATGAGGAAAAAGTCGTCTACCCGGATAGAAAAGTGTGGTGTTTTATCCTCTCCCCCTGATGGCTAGTTAGTTAAATCACAAATATAGCCCCGGCGACTTGACTCGATTATAAAAAAAGTGCATGAGAAGGTATTTGTGCCTGCTGTATCCATGTAGTTTATATCTCTGATATGAGTTAAGAAAATCAATAGAGCTTTACGATGATAATTTATCAACTTTCAACATTAAAACGAAATTTGTAACGAGGCAATGAAATCAAAATGTCAAGGAAAGTCAAAGATTTTATGTCGTTTCGCTCTTTACGGGCATTGCACATATACATCTGTTGTAAGAAGTTTTTTGGAATACGGACAAATATGACCCTGCGGTACACCCTACTGTGACTAGACACTATAAGAATCGAAACAGTCCAACAAAAATTTCTATGATTTATCAGTTTACAATTACTTATTCTAAAAAAAATAACGTTATGATTATCTAATAAGGGCCCTACTTCATTTATGATAAATTATAAAAATGTTTTGAATGCAGTCACAGAGAATTAATAATTAAAAATGTACCAATTTCTAGATGTACGTATCCCTTCCAAAATAATGTTTTCCTGTAAATTGATAGGCTGTTTCCTATAAAATCTGGAATTCAGTAGATTATGCATTTTAAATCATCGATGACTGCATTAATTTTTTTTGGATACTGCTGCCTTTGCTTTTATACCCAACATTTGAAGTAATCAGCTCGGAGAAGGGATGTAAGCGACATAGCATTTCTATTTAATATTACTAACGACGTATTAAACTTCCTTGAACTATTTCAAATGGTTTTCTAGATGATACCAGCACAAAATAGACTACACGAAGTATTTGCTGTAGCCGTAGGTACCCATAGAAATAACTATACCTTAAATTTGCCAGTAAAACGAATACACCAGCTTGGTTCGTTTGAATTTCTTTGATATTTTTCATTGTGGGAGCATACCGGAATTGAAGAAGTATCTAAAATGATGAAGTTACCATTTTTCTTAATTATAAATTAGTTATTAAAATATAAGTATAATAAAAGAAATCTGTGAAAGAATTATTAAAATATCTCCTCATGGGACAGTCAAGCGTGTGACGTCACTTGACCTAGACGCGGCTCGTGGTAGTACCTATAAATTGCAGTTGCTTACGCCGCTCGTGTCTTTTTTTGCAAAAAGACTATCATGTTTTTGCAAAAAAACGTTTTATTATTACGTTGATCAAAGAACTGAAGCCACTAGACACTAGACTATCGCAGCCGTCATGAATTTATCATTACCGGATGCACAAATACCGAGTACATTTATGCCGGTGGTCATTCTTACGCGAATTATATCGCATTTTCTATCTGTGCAGCTAAACTTGCAGCAAAGCTGCTCTAAGAAATGTACCTAGAGACAGTTTCTTTCATTGTCTTTTGTTCGATTGCAAATGAGTTGGTATCGCACACTTCTTATTTGGAGATAAAAATTAATTGTACAACATTTTGTGACCCATCGTGTATGTGTGAGCTCTTATCGTCGGTGAAATATGATTTCCTGGCGGGAGAGGGAGACAGCGGTCCCCGAGTAATAAGTGACTTAGCTGATTTTCCTGACAAATACGGAAACAAAATGAGATACAATCACAGACCAGCAAAATGTAGACATGAACTAACGTATATTTCCCGGCTCGCGTTTTTGTTCCATATGTTTTACCCGCTTATAAAGTTATTTAGAGCCTGTAAATTTTGAAACAATTATAAGAAGGTCAAATATAATTTCTCAATAAAATTTTTTTTATTAAAATTAAAAAAAACGACGTCTATTGAAAAAAATACTAGGGGATTTAATTACTCAAGAATTGGTTTACTTAAACTGCATTTTAAATGTGCCTTAAATATATATAATGTAATAATTTTTTACTCCATGGGCATAATAAATTTTTGTATAGGTAAGTACACCTATGACGAAAAACGGGGAATATCATTGAGATAGGAAAAAATACTATAACATATACGAGATGTATAGAGCAAAGGCAGTAATATCCTAAAAATTAAAAAAAATATATTTTGTATGCAGTCATCGAGGATAACTAATTTAGAATCTACTGAATTCGAGATTTTATAGGTTACTCTACATCCCTTCCAAATCGCTATTAAAAGCAATGGCAGCAACATAAAATAAATAAAATTTTAGAAAAGCGCAAATCATGGAACCAAACCAATGGTCAAATTTTCTAAAATTAAAATATATGAGTCAACGTAATTTTTATATTGCATAAAACATAAATGAACACAATAATTTTTTCTGACCAAACACGAGCTTCTGGCGAAGAATGTGATTTGTGTTGATATTCCACGCATAACAACCGCAATAATTTTTAGCAATTTTATTTTGTTTGCTTGTTTGCCACTTGCAATGTGAACATCTTGTTGCTGTGCAGGATATATGCCAATTCATACGTGATCTCATTGTACTCGTATTTATACATTAAATATATGCATATTACTAGAGCATGCCGAAGACACGTGTAATTTGTATATTGTTGTTAGGTAAATAAGTAATGTATTGTTTTTTTATGTATTTTGTACAAATTACATATATTATTAGTGTCTCATTAAAAATACTAAAAACTTTTCTCTTTGAATTTATATTTACTTTGAAAAACTTTATACTTGTTAATCTTTTTGGGTTGATGTGCACATGTCTAAACACTACGGTCCTTTGGATTCGGAATCCTAGGTCTTATTAATACGCCGATTGGCAAAGCACCAGTCTTTTCTAAGGATTCGGTCTGTACATTTTGTTGGACCTTGATCTTTGGCCCTCCGTCTTTGTATATTTTCAATGCTCACTAATTTCTCCAGAATGCCTCTGTTTCTCCTAGAAACATTCCTAAAGTTTGCAAAAACTATTTTCCTGAATACGCATTCATAAAACTCACTTTTTTTTTAAAGGAGCCTCTTTTCAGCATGAATTTTTATTTGTATCTAGATAATAGAGACGGCGCCAACACCATATCTCTAAGGTGTCCAGTAAGTATTATTTCCTTGTTGGGGTCTATAATTCAATTACATACAGACGTATGTTGATTGCATAACCAAAGGAACATGTGCAAAATACACTGTCGACATAACGCGACCAATCGGACGACACACCGACGTATCCTGTGTGGGTTCAGCGCTTAAGCCACTTCCCCACTTCCTCGGCCATTTCTTCATCCGTGGTGTTTTCATTAATTTTTTCAAAAACTTCATTAAAATGTGTTTAGCTTTGTAACCTTAAATGTAAATTGCCCTACATATACCATCCGCGATTATCCATTCTCACGTATCTGCTTTCTTACTTCCTCGCCACACATACACTACACATACCCTGAGGTGAGTACTCACGAAAACGGCGCTATAAAAATCATCCTTATTATTATTTATTTTCTTTGGGACCTCAGTATGCCCCCTACTTTTTTATTATATTTATTTTTTTGATATCTCTTGGGTGATTAAAAATAGTGACCTCTCATCTCGCGCAACACCCGAAAATTGTATCATTTTGATTATTTAATTAGAAGTTTACATATCCAATTAAAACTCCGTTAACTCTACCTCACAAATACACAATTTCTCGTTAATAGACACATTAAATTGTCGTTAAATAATAAATAATTTATTCTAAAGGGAGATAAGGTCATGCTTGTTATTTGAGTGAAAAACTGTAAGTTCATTTCATATAAGTATGCATTCACACACTGTACTGCACCGATATTGTATACTAATTACTCTAAAAATAGATGAATGTAATTTTTGTAAAATATTAAATTTTCCAGTCGTTTTAATGCTACATTATTTTTGTTGATATTTTATTTCACAATTCCCAAAATGTTGAAGGTCTCTTTAATACACACATTTCTAGACATCTATTGCGGTAAAATGGTACAATGCCATCCCAGGGGCGGATGTTGCGTGGGATGACGAGATAAGGGTTGGCAGCGACGATTTGACCAGCAGGCATTTTAAGTTACATTTTATATAACATAGTACAAAGGTCCTAACTAGACTAGAAATAAAGCAAGTATAACAAGTAGAAAATTACAAGTATCCAGAAAGTAAAAAAACACATATCGTCAGAAGCTTGTTGCATATATATACGATCTATCAGATGAGTTAGCATAGATACTTATCGGGTATATTGAAGCTTGCTGAATATGTAAACATATGTATCAGATGAGTAATGTCTTATTGGATACATTGAAACTTGTTAGATATACAGGCTGTCCCGTAACTCGACGTCAAGCCGAAATCGGGTGATAGGCCAAGTCATAGAAGTTTTCAGAAAAATATTTTAAAAAAGTCATGTGTTGTAAAAATTACAAGCATTTAAAAAAAATTTAAAAAATCTATACCTTGTGACGGTCTTTTCACTCCTGTTGCTAAAATATTTATTTTTATTCATTTTTTTTATTATTACGTAATTCTGAATAATGCCTCTGTAAACCTTTGTCCAAAATTCAAAACCAACTGCTCCAGCTTGGAAGAAAATGTCACTTTTTGACCAAACCAAGTATTTAAAATCAATTCTTTGCCCAGTTTTATCTGACTGTTTTTTTTATTTATTTTATTTTTAAAATATTTTTCTGATAACTATTATGACTTGGCCTATCACCAGATTTCGGCTTGACGTCGAGATACGGGACACCCTGTATATATATGTATCAGATGAGTAACAAGGTTTTAAACCAAAATGTGACTTTTCCCCCTTCCCCCTCCCCCTGATATATTTTCCATGCAAATCTGTACCGAAATTTTGCATACACATTTTTTACAACCCGGCGGGTAACATAGGCGACATATCCCTTTCCCTCTTCGCGCAACCCCTTCTCCCCCATATATTCTATATACAAATCTACACCGTTTGACCGATTTGACAAAATTTTTGCATAGTTATTCTTTAGGACAAGGCGGAAAACACAGGCTATATTTCCCTTTCCTTGGAGCCCCCTCCCTCTGATATATTTTCTGCGCCCATCGGTACCGTTTGACAGATCTGGCCCAAAATTTTAAGTGGCTTTGCAAAATAATAGAACCTCTGTTTTTTCCCAAAAAATTATTTTTAACGTTATCATTAACCCGCGCAACGCCGGGTACGAAGAGCTAGTGAATTATAAAATGTTTACGGATTGTACAAGGAAAAAAGCTAAATGACGTTAATAAAGAACGAGGCCACTTTAAATAACACAGATTTTTTATGCGTAATTTTTTTTAATGATATGTAAAATTAAATTAATATGATAAAGTTTCATGTAAACGTGCTCCTGTAATATGAAAATATTGATTTTCATGGGTATTCTAGCGTATATGTAAAATAATTTTGAAGAATATGATGTATACATTAACTAGGATATTGCTTAATTCTCCATATTAAAAATAAAAAGGTATCATTACCAGCTGCAAAATCAAAAAATGTTTAATATTTTTAACAATATTTTTATATGAAAGTATGTTATAAGAATACAGTTACTGGATTTGGTCGCCAGAGGGATGATATCCCAGATGTTCTTACGATAGAATTGGTGAACGTTACATCGTGTAGAGTGATCACTTAAGTCAACTCATACAGGTTGTAAGCCCTGAGCCATCGTGTAAGAGACTTCCATCCACTTTTGTCATATATTCTTTTCTTCTTCTCTCTCTCGTGTCACAGCTTTATCTCTGTGACACTTCTATAATTTACCTTTAATTAAATGTATATTATTTCATGAGAAGGATTTCATATGTCTCTAGCATAGTCCCTTCAAATATATAGGTTTCAATTAGGTACATATATATACAACTTTCAAGAAATTGGTAAAGTGTGGTGTTCTTACGATGGAATTGGTGAACGTTGCATGGTGTAAAGTGATCACTTAAGCCAGCACATACAGGTTTTATGCTCTGGCTCATCTAACAGCCTTGTAAAACTATTGTAGGCCGCATAAAAGATTTGTATACATGTACCTCATACAAATAGCATCGTCACTGTGAGAATTCTAATAATTTATCTTAATAAAATAAAATAATTGTAGCGTTTTTGTATTAAAATAACAACTCGCATTAATGCTTTGAAGGAACTATAAAGCTTTGTACGGAATAATGCAGAAATTGCTGGAAGGGTTTTGTCCCACGGGATTTGTTATGGGCCAGAATCCATTCCATTCCGGTTCGCTACATCCTAACTCTCTTCTCACATCCCCCAGGATCTTGGCAAGGAATTTACACCCCAACGTACGTCCCAACCTCGGAAAAGATTGCAGAGTTGCAGAAAGTGCTAAATTTAATTCAGGTAAGACCGTTTTGAGAACAGATTTATTCTTTTGGCTGCAACCGAATTCAAGGTGATAGAATTTATATTTTAAAGTATATATTTTGAAATGTTTGTCTAGCCGATTAAACTAAATTTATTATCACATGTAGTAAATTGCGACACACATTAAACACTAAAGAAGCCTTGATATTAGAGGCAGTACTTTTTCATACATTCGAACACGTGTACACCTTTCAAAAACAATTCTCTATGCCTCTATAGCACGATGATGAAAAAATCTGTGTTATATGTCGAGACCAAAAAAAGAAAGAATTAACAGTACTACAAAATAAAACAATGAAAATAATATTGAGAAAAATCAGATATACTCGGATCAGTGTAATGTCGAATCAGCCCTGACGATGGACCCTGCAATGGGATTCGAAACTTCGGCCAGAAAGGTCGTAATAACACGGCATAATACCCCAGAAGACCCAAACCAGAAGATTCTGAGTAGCTGTAAAAACCTAAGGACATTCTTAACATATAATACATTTTTTTTGTGAATTTTGTGAATGATTTTCTCTGAACGCAGTACCTAATTATTAATGGAAGCTTACAGCCCTCTATTACAATATTAATTAGGTTAATTATATATTATATAAAATAAGTATTAAATAATAATAAGGAAGATTAATGGTGCATAACGGAGTACCAGAACCTGCACTGAAATGAATTAAAGTGATTCCTAGAGCTGGAAACATAAATGAAGGATGAAGTAAAAGATCTGACTAGACCAGCCGCATCATTTCTGGCTTCGTTTATTTGAGACATATCATTTACGTGAGTCCAATTATAACGTACATAAAACACATCTGAACAGGAAGTAAAGGAGATTCTGGAAGATGTTATGATGATGATGAAGATGTAATATCTCGGGTCTTCGGTAAAACATGCTGGTTCTCGTCTAAATCTTTATTTGTGGTGACAATAAAGCTCGCGTTTCAATGATACGGCAAATACAAAATGACTAATGGCGGTCGAGTCTTGATACAAAAAAAAGTTAGGGCGCGTCTTTCTCTCACACGTTCTGTCTCTTTCATTCATCGCGACGTACGTTCCTCAGACCTATTACACTTATAATAATAATAATAATAATAATAATAATAATGATAATATTTGAATACTTAAAATAGCGCCATTTTCGTGAGAACCTACATCAAGAGCGCCTCACATATTAAATTTATATTACAAAACAATATATTTAACGAAAAAACTTATTTACTATTTACTATTACTTATACACTAGATGACATGCAAAAAATTTGTGATGGTCGACATAGAGATAGATTTAATAAATTTAGAAAATCTTAAAATAATAATATTCAAAAAAGTCAAGTATGGACATCAAAAATATATTTTTTCTGTTTGGAATCGTTTAAAAGTAAAAGCCTGATACATTTCTTCTCAAGATTCTATGTATTACAAGAGGCTAACAAAATATTGAATATTCAGCTATACAAGTAATATTTCTTAGATCTTTATTATACCATAGATATAATTCTGTGTTTAATTAATATCGTTTGCCAATCCTAATAGACTCGACCTTGTGAGTAGGTGCGAACGAGCCTTTATTATTTATGAATCGGAACAGCAAGTCTCGCGTGTAGCGGGTGCTTTACTGTTATTTTAACGAAACGGACCAATCACAGGCGCGCTTTGCCTTCGACGGGTTGAGCCGGAGGCGACCGTCCCGATGACTGAATCCGGCCAATGGCGAGCGCCGGCGGTGAGGTCATCGCGCATAGGATGAGTCACTGCACTAGCGTGGATTTCGGGGATATGGTGCAATCGAGACTATAAAAGGAGCGAACACGATATACTCAGCCCCTTCAGTTCGAGACCAGACCTGCCAGCGGAAGCGCTGCCCGAGAGACTACTGCCAGAGACTTCATTTGGAGAACAGCATTTGCGGACGGAGTTGCTGCCCGGACGTATGGAGGAATCTACCATTCATCAGTACCAGAGAGGATCATACCGCCACTGTGTAACAGCTAAGGAACACATTTATATTATCTATCGATTAATTATTTTCACTATTGAAATGTATTTATTTTGGGAAGATTTAAAATCGGAGCAATAATGTATAATTAATATCACGATTTCTTGTGTGATCTTGGCTCAATTCGTACGGGAATATCTCCCAAACGAATATATTTTGATGCATGGGGATTTTCATACCATTTGTATTAACAATTGATTTTACGGAGCTCTATAAGCAGTGCTTAATAGATTCATAATAATTGTCGACGCGTTATGTATTGCATAACCAGATATCAATCCAAATCGTACGAGAAATTCTCCCGAACGAATATATTCAAGAAGTATGGGGATTTTCATACTATTTTTACTAATAATTGAATACATGTAATTCTATAAGATACGCTTAGTAGCCTTATAATAATTGTGTTGCATAAGTATTGCGCAATCCGGTCTTCAGCTAACTCTTTATGATTTGAGTACCTCGGTACATCTGGCTTAACAAGTAGCTTCAGAACGACGAGTAAAGGACAGAATGGGGAGATCTAACTAAAGATTAGGGATATCTGGTTTGTGATGGCCTAGCTGGTTGGGGCGTAGATGCTTGCCAGTAATGCCAGATTGCTTGCTTGATGCAGTAAGTTCCGGAGGAACAAGGGGGGCCATTTAGTCACTTAGGAAGTTGGTCACCGGGTTTAGGCGGGCGCGGAGCCTCAACCTCTCTCAGCAGAGATGCTGAGGGTTTAAAAAACCAAAATTTAGCATTTAAAGAAACTATTATTTCATATAAACTCACGGGCTGTTGTAGAATCCTTTCGAACAAACCATCCCCGAGACCTTATCTACTTATTTATAAAGAAGTTTCGCTTCAAAAATGTCGTATTTCGTAAATAGCAAATATATGTATTATTTTCTCACGCAACTAATATGAACAGGTTCATGCACGTCTAGGACGAAACCATTCAAGGTAAGAATTTGCTAATACAAAGTGTTTATAATTATTAATTTCAGTGTTATTTAATATGTGTGAATTTTTCCCTTTGCAACGTTCGAACAATTCTACTGGTTTGTCCCCAAACGGAAATGTTTTATTTCTAATACACGAATTCTTCTGGTGAACGTATTTTATTGTAACATAAATGTATAGATTATTAGGTTCGTTAGATGTTTTTATTACGTAATATTATGCAATTGTTTCCACACTGCTCCTATAAAAGAATTTGAAGTTATTACGATACACAACGGGGTCCTTCATCCATTAGACGAATCATGTGCCAATTCAACGACGTATTACGAATAGTATATATGGTATTTATCGAGATTTAGTCGCATTTATTATTTCTAGTGAGGTTTTTAGTATTGGTTCCAGGCGCCATTATGAGGCGGAAATAGTTCATATTCATAGCCCGACTGCAATAGGTATTTTTGTCGCGTAAGAGGTAGCACTTTTAGGAATATAACTGTGTTTTATGTTTCGTCCCTGACGGACAGGATGGTATAGCTGTGGCTATTTAGGTAATATACTTAGTAAATGCAAAGGGCATTAGGTATTATCGATTTCGTCTGCGAACCCAAGATGTTAGAAATATTTTAGTTAATATTGCATTCAAAAGCGCAATTTTCACAGAATAATTATTTCCAGTTAATAATATATATTTTAGTTAAATGTATAGTTAGCACAGGCAGAGTATTAATATTGTATAGAATACATTATTTATAATATTTCAAGAAGGTATAATATTTTATTCCGCGATCCTTTTATAGTTACAGCGTATCTGTCGACCTCAGCCGTTGCCACCCGCGCCATACAACTATTTTCGCTAACATCATACGGCAAATGACTTTATTCATTGCAATGAAATTTATATTATTTAATATTATTTTCCACGACGTATTTTTGACGGGTCACCCCATAGGATTCATCACATTGTTAGCCGCGGCCAGGAGTTGGCAAATTAATTGAATATAATAGCTAAAATTAAATATCAACTCGCGGCGATTGGGCAACGGCCTTTTAAATAAATTATTAATACAAAATTCATCGTTAATACGTTAGGAAGACCGCAGTCTATCTACCTGGATCATCACAGTGGTTGGCCGCGACCAGGAGATGGAAATGAAATAATATATAATAGTAAATTCAACTCGCGTCAACTATTTTACGACTGTATAATATGTTTTCATATAACAGAAAACATTTCTAGAAAATACCGTCATTTGACGAGGACCCTCTCTGTGGATCATCACAGTGCTTACCGTGACCAGGAGAACGATTTATATTGAAATACAATAAAATGCTTTATAATATTTAATTGAACATCATTTCGACATTAAATACAGTCCGCTCGATTTGATTAGGATGCCCACTATCCTAGCTGGATCACCACAAATTGAATTAAGGGTTAAAACTATAGTTGAGAGTACCAGGAAGAATTAGGTATTTTAGCGGAGTGCATACTAGGGTTGGAAAACATTAGTTCGTGTTGTAACGGTCTGGTTCTAGGTAGTGTTGCAACGAGATTCTATTAGAGCTTGCGTGAGAATATGGATGAGGTGTGGATAAGATAAAAAGTGTATTGCCGTACATTATATGCCTCTATGCCTTGATTAATAAGGCATATATTTTAATTTATTTGTAAGGACAGAACAAAATACACACACAAAATACACAATATTATATTTTATAACATAATACAGATAATATTTCATACATCTCCTACATGCTATACCATAGGGAATAAAATTCGATAGAGATTAACCAAACCTCTTCTTTAGGCTAAGGGATTGGGTAACAATGGATAAGTGTCTCCCCTCGCTTACATTTATTACATCTTTATATTGCAGATAAAGTATTTATTATTGCATTATTAATGCCTCTAGTAAACAAAACATATTTTTAAAAAATACGTTTTTTTTTCTTTTTTTTTATTTCATTTTTAACAGAGCTTCAAACTGGTGGTTCTCCACAAATGGCGGAGTCCTAAGAATTAATCGGATAGTTATCGCAGTGAGTTAAGAAGCTCACCATTATGTCCCTTAATTGGTCAGCGTTAAGTAATAAATAAATAAATGACACTGAAACTTGCCTAGTACTAGTAGATTCGTCCAACAATAATAATGAAAATTAAGAAAGTACCTACTTTCAAAAAATAATCTTATATCCCAGTATCATAATAAAGCTAGTTTTATTATTTATTTTTATTAAGCACAAATGAATGACATGAACATATTAATAGAATATTAAATTATTTTACATATTACTTCCCTAAATGAATAGAAATGCTAGTAATTAGATAGGGATATTGAAATTTGGAATTTCTTAAAAAAATAAAATAAAGATTGAATTCACAAAAAATAAATATAATAAAAAGTTATTCATTAAAATATTATAAATGCAAACGTATCTGTTTTCTTTCAATAAGAATAAGAATGAAAAGTATCTAATTAAAATGCCAACGTTGTTTATTCTCTATACATAACCCGCGTTTATAAATATGTTTGGGAAAGTTCCAAACGACATAATGTGGCTGGCCAAATTTATTTCCCGGACGACATGCGCCAGGGGGCGAATAGACATTTGGGAAAACTAACTTAAAATTAGCGTTGTCATCATTTAAATTGTAGTCTTTACGGTTCGCCGCCACAGGAAACACAGCTGAAATTGGGGTACGGGAAACGTGTAATGCTAAAAGGGAAGTAAATGCGTGAATTTTCGGACCAAAAATAAGCAAAAAAAAAAAGTGGATGTGTACCTACTCATGTATACGCGTTAGAAGTTATACTCGATCGCTTACAAATTTTCTCAAAAAAACTCGATTCTACTTTTAAGTTAATATTGGTACCTATTTTATACACCATTCACCGCGTCAGAATTGATTAAGTATAGCAATGTTGTACAATAGCGGTTAAGACATGATTGTTACGATACCGCGAACCGATGAGATAAGACTCGATCGCTTACAAAGATGTTTGTAAGCAATGTTTCCATTTAATCAAGGCTGGGATGGATAGGATGTCTAGGGAAGAAATATGGCATTTTTTTTATCGGAATATGTATGCAAAATTTGGGTCCAATCGGTGAAACGGTGTAGATTTGTACAGAAAATATATCTGGGGGAGGGGATGGATTAGAAGAGGTAGGGGAAATGTCACCTATATTAACAGACAGCTCCTAAAGAATATGTTTGCAAATTTTGAGTCCGATCGGTCGAACGGTACACATAAATTTATCAACGGAAGGAAAGGGGTAAAAGGGGAGAGAGAAAATGTCGCTTTTGTTACCCGCCGGGTCTTAAACAATAAGTTTCCAAATTTTGAGACCGATCGGTCTTATGGTACAGATTTGCATTGAAAATATATCATGCGTAAAAGAAGGGGTAAAAAGGGAGGGGGAATGTCGCCTATTTTACCCGCAGGGTCCTAAAGCATAAGTGTGCAAAATTTGAATCGAATCGGACAAACGGTCTAGATTTGTATAGACAGACAGATAGACATTGAGTTTTATGGGTAAAGATATATGGTTCAAACGCTATAACCACATGTAACCACACAACCGAGTGTAATAAAAAAATTTGAATTCTGAAAATGTAAGGTACCTATATCTAAATATTTATCAATATTGAAACGGTAGGTACCGGCGCCTTTTTTTTCAAATAATTTGTGCGAATTCAAATGGAAAGCTGTGTCAAAAGTTCAAAGAAATAGTTGAAAAACTTTAGATTTAAGATTTTGACTATTTATTTGGATTAGACATTTTATTCATGTAAATAAATAGTACGTATATAAAAATAAAGTAAGCATACAAAGACATCGTAGTATTCGAATGCAACATTGTGGCATAATTTCAAAGCAATCGGTGAAGAACTTTCAGAGTTTAGCAATTTTCTACAAACGAACATTTTCATTTTTATTTATATAGATAAGTCCAACTATGGTCTTGGACACTTTTAAGTAACGTTACTAGCCGTAGCATCTCGTAAACCCCACCCCCCCAACTCCTTCTCTTAAATATACACCAAATTTCATCTTTCTTTAATTGAACATTTTTAGAAATTTTTACTTTTGAAGGCCTAAAGACTTACTGCAAGGTGTTACATTTTAAATCTTTACATTTTAAACAGCTCACTTAATTCATGGATGTCCTAAAATGGGTTTATCTGGTTGAACATTTAATGACTAATTACCTTGTTAATATTAATAAAAAATGTACGCTCACTAACTATTTCATTCGTTAAAAATATATTTAAATATATGCAGTAATTGTTGCGATTGTTATAATTGTAATTTCGGCCCCCTGGGACCCGAACCCCCGGGCAGCTGCGCGGGTGGTAGGTGCGCCACTGTAAATAGGTCTACATACGTGCTTATGCTCATTATCATTAGGTGATGTGCTGGGGGGATGATAGTTAAAAAGGAAGTAATTAATTGAAGATTTAATTATAACGTTGTGAGATTCAACTAATTTATCATGACATCGTTTCGAGTTTCGCTTGAGTAGGCAAGCAGACAGAGCTCTTTTATCATGCCATACTAAGTGCCAGGTTTTGCATCAACGTCTTTCTTTATGTTTTTATTCTTTAAGTAAGTAATGTAAGAATCTATATTTCCTAATATAAACAGATTTACTAATAAAAAAAAAATCTTTTTCATTTCTTTTTTTCTTTATATATAGTAATTTTTTTTATTTTTCTTTTGTTTTATTGTTAATTTTTTTATATAAATAAATAATACTTATGCCTTAGGAACCGACAGCTAGTAACAACCGAAATTTCATTCAAATGTAAGCATCCATGTTAGGAAATCTTATTTCTCGTTGTCTTCTTGTGCACAAGTAACGTTCTTGTTGTTTTTTTTAGTTTAGTGTCGATTAATAAATAAATAAATAAAAGAACATTAAATTTAATCATTTTTCTGTCATTTAATGAATCATACCCAACAGTGTTGTAACGAGACGACAACGACAATGAGATCTTTAGAGCCTTCTAGGACACACTACCACACTCTGGTGTAACACTCGGGAAATGTCTACAAACATTGAAAACCTTATCTTAAAGACTAGAAAATAACACATATTAAATGACGTTATAAATAAGTGCGACTTCTACGTGCGAGAATTAGAATTAATGTTTTAGCATGTGATAAACAACGTGTTACCCAGCGACAATAAAGTGTTAATAGACGAGTGATAAATTGCATGTTAGTGTGAATTTAAGAATTCTGTATGAACCAAATTCACGTTAAGTGACTTTGTCAATTTAATAACATAATTAATTAATAAATTAATAATAATTAATAAATTAATAAATTCCTAATTAATTTCCTGTGTTTTCATTTGTCTCCCGCAGCCACGACACGTGACAGTATTAATAATATGAGATTTATGCGGTTGAAGAGGTACATAAAAAAATTCTGAATCCTGCAGTATATATTCCCTAGTCTCGAAACTTCTGTATCTATGCTACAAACAGTTTAGTATTCACTAAATTTTTTTTCACTCTTTACGTAATGCAGAAACACGGAATGAAAAACATATTGAGCGATTTATCAAGAAGAATCTCGGTAGGATTCTGAAATAACGATATTGAAAAACAAATATATTCGAATATATTCAAATATATTTCTTCTTCCAGAGTTCGGCGAGGATTATTGTTGAATAATCTGACATTGATGGCGAGTTTTATGTGATCACTTCAATATGTTTAACTGTTGTCTTAACACAATATGATTTATGTTTCTGATAATCAATGCTGAGCACATCCCTTTTAGATCAGGGATCTTCAATTTGAGATAAACCGAGAAACACACTGAAAAATGTTTATCTGAAGGCAAATAAAGGAAAAATATTTTTTTATTATTTTTTTGCAAATAGTTATCTTTTAAATTTATTTTCATATTAATTAGGTACTTTATATTATTATTTTCCATATATAACTTTTTAATATTTTGATCTATACTTCGATTTTTAAATATTATTTTTGTTTTCCTGATGAAGAAGCCATTGGTTTTGAAACATGTTGATTTTTTTCAATAAATAAGTGGTTTAAACAAAGTTAATTTATATTAATTATAATTATGTTACCACAAAATAAATTTGCTACATTTGAAGAAGAAAATGTATTTTTATTATTTTATTTCATATATTTTATTTTATTCGGTCATCCAACAGGGAGACAAAATTGCTTGGTAGTTAAGGCAAAATAGTTCAATGTTTCCCACAATTAAAGGATGACACGGATAAGACATAATTATAGATAAGTCAATTTGATAATGATAGATAAAACAATTTTACAGTTTCATTTTACCGATTGTTCCTAATTTAACTTTAACATAAACATAAAAGGGTTCGTAATGTATATACCTAATATACTGGTCAGGTAGAGGGATGAGTTTCTAGTATCTGCCTCGCCATATGACGATACTCTTCATATTTTGTATTAAAAATATCTATTGAATTCCAGAGGTTATTATAATCTGGTATGATAAGTTGGAAGGGAAAAGAGGTACTTATGTCTGGTAGGTCGGAATGGGACGTGGAAAGATATATAAGTACAGTTCAAAAACGCCCACGACGAAATTTGGATAATTGTTTAAGATTTTAGACTAGATTTAGACAAAATTTAAGTATTAATTGAATATTATACTCGATTTTGTAGTATCTGTTATATTAATGAATGAAAAATTTCACTCTATAAATATTCAAATCTAACTTCATTCTTATGTAAAGTGACGCTTTTGCTTCTTATTTTCTCACATGTCCCTGTTCAATTATTTAAATTTATGTAAATAAGTCCAAAATTCTAAATTAAACACGAATAAAAAATAAGTTAGTTCATGCCTATGTCGATTGGCGCCATGCAGGACCAATGATTTCAGTTATGTTTGTAGAAATCACTTGCAGTCTTTCTTAATGGATGTGTGTATTTCTGTTGGTAATCATTTAATTAAAGCATGATAAAGTGGTGATTTCTACAGTAAATGCTGGAGGCTATGAAAAAATTCAACTTGCGAACCATTTTAGGAACGGCACTGGTTCATGTGTATGCAAAGGCCTCACCGTATATACTCAGAAGCATTATTTCTTTTCACGCAAAATTGTAAAGGTCAGACAGATAGCCAGGCTGCACAAAAACGTATCGCGGGCCGTGTCTTAGACAGTCCTGTTTTAGATGAAAAAACATTGGCTGCCATTCCACGTTTCGCGATCACTCTTGTGATGGCTCCTCTTCTTCGCCTTTCAGCTCGATCCTACTCCTAACTGAGTTTACGCCTTGTTAGAGGCAAACAAGCTATCTATCTACGTCGGGTGAAGGCTCTACGGTTTTTAACGTAGTATTTCCAAACACCCTCGCTTTATTCAAGACCTCCCCAGTTCACGTTGTGTAATTTTTTGTTTCGAACTATAGGGGATGAATTGGTTTTGTGGTAACCCCGACGCAAGCTAAACTTAAATTAAATACTGGGGTATGAAGTTCGTGAATGTTCATGGAAACGCAAACAAAACTACCTAGCACGTCAATTAAGCCCTACGGTGCAATTGCTAAACATACTATGTTCCGTGGCCCTATATTATTTACCTATCATTCCTACGGACTGAAACCACTGCATCTGGTGTAGCTGCGCTTCCAGAGTGCGCGATCCTCTGCTCCCACGCCCTCTCCGCTCGATCCCCCATTGTCCTACCTGTATGGGATCGACCGCCATCCACTGGAAAGGTTAGTGACGTGCCGTTATCACATGCGCATGCACATATAGAGTACATAGATCCCCTGAAAGCCCTCGAGTCCTTCGTAGCCGCTCCTATGGATGATTCCGTCTTCGACGCCCTCGCTGATTAATAATTTTATCTTCCGCCGTTATCTCGCTGTGCTTATTCCCGACGATCTTTTATATTTACTCTGCATTATCTTTATATCAATTACATTGTTACGTTTATTTACTAGCCGGCCTAAGTTCCGTCACCTGTATCTGGCCCTATGTCTCATTCTAGTGGTACGTTGGGTTCTAATGGATAAGGGGTTTGTAGAAGGTATGTGTAAATGTATGTGTACGCGGAAAATGTGGTTGCTTTAAATTCGGCCCCTCCATACCCAAAGGCTCATCGGTGACTGATCCCATCTTCCTTCTCCCGACACGAGTTCCGGATACGTTGACCTGAGCCTGGATGCGCCTTTTCATGTTGGGCCTCTTCTGTGCAAAGTACCGCACCATCCCTCGCGTCAGTGTCTGGCGTCCGGGCTCAGAGCCAGTTTGCCCCCCGAATTCCAACTCCTCCAGGTTAAACTAAGTTAAACTACGGTATATATACTGAAGCTATTGTAAAGATGGTCCCGGGCCACCTGTCAAGTCAAAAATATGCGAGTGGGGAGGGGGAGTGTCCTAGGCTCCCCAACCCTCGCCTGTGAGCAACTACAGCCCATTGGCCATTCGCGACACTACAGTGACTGCAATCACCCTCCCAGGTAGTACTTATTATAATCTGGTATGCATCAATACGTTCAATCCATTCCAGACGAGGGAAGACATCCGCACGGGTGTTGTGCCACCCGTGAAGAGCCCCCTCATACACTACGTACGAATAGATACATACTAATAAAATATAATATACATACATATACTTACATATACAATACATAAATAAATACTTGTAATGGTTGGTTGCCATGTGGTTTCACGAGGCCATGACCCCTCGTATTAGTAGATGGAAAGGTGGATCTGGACAGTAGGGATATGCCTAGCCCCTGGCCAGGGATGTCGGTGTATTTTCTCCAAATGGTGTACAGCTAGAATCCTGCCATCGATGATGATGGGATCTGCCTAATTTTCTCCGACTGATGTGTAACTGGAACCCTGCCTTCACTGATGAAGATGATGTTGTCACTATCGAAACGTCACCTGATGATATTTATCTGAACCACCGCTAGTGATGATGATGATGATGATGATACTATCGTAACGTTTCCTGACGATATATATCTGAGACACCGCTAATGATGATGATGATACTATCGGAACGCCTCCTGACTATATATGACTGGGACACCGCTAATGATGATGATGATGATGATACTATTGGAACGTCTCCTGACGATATATAACTGGGACACTGCTAATGATGATGATGTTGATGATACTATCGAAACGCCTCCTGACGATATATAGCTGAACCACCGCTAGTGATGATGATGATACTATCGAAACGCCCCCTGACTATATATAACTGGGACACTGCTAATGATGATGATGATGATGATACTATTGAAACACCTCCTGACGATATACAACTGGGACACTGCTATGATGATGATGTTGATGATACTACCGAAACGTCTCCTGACGATATATAACTGGGACACCGCTAATGATGATGTTGATGATGATACTATCGAAACGCCTCCTGACTATATGTAACTGGGACACTGCTAATGATGATGTTGATGATGATACTATCGAAACGCCTCCTGACTACATACAACTGGGACGCTGCTAATGATGGTGATGATGATGATGCTATTGAAACGTCTCCTGACAATATATAACTGAGACACTGCTAATGATGATGATGTTGATGATACTATCGAAACGCCTCCTGACGATATAAAGCTGAACCACCGCTAGTGATGACGATGATGATGATGATACTATCGCAACGCCTCCCGACGATATATATCTGGGACACCGCTAGTGATGATGATGATACTATCAGAACGCCTCCTGACTATATGTGACTGGAACACCGCTAATGAAGATGATGATGATGATACTATTGAAACGTCTCCTAACAATATATAACTGGGACACTGCTAATGATGGTGATGATACTATCGGAACGCCTCCTGACTATATATGACTGGAACACCGCTAATGAAGATGATGATGATAATACTATTGAAACACCTCCTGACGATATGTGACTGGAACACCGCTAATGAAGATGATGATGCTGATACTATTGAAACGTCTCCTGACGATATACAACTGGGACACTGCTAATGATGGTGATGATACTATCGGGACGCCTCCTGACTATATATGACTGGAACA
>JADDOH010014655.1:0-24271 GCA_016648135.1 Agrypnia vestita | reverse complement strand
TTAATATTTAATTTCTAAGTTCAGTCCATATTGTCGTTTGATCAACCGTAACCACAATCTATCGGGTACTCCCCTAATCATAGTTGATGTTTCTTCATTATCTACCATTATCATGTCCCGTTCTCCCGTATTTTTACTCGTCTTTATCGGAAATTTAACGTTTCTTGGCCGCTATATCATGGGATCAATTTCCATATATTCACCACGTGCACACTGCATACCTAGATATAACAATCATCCAAAGGTACTATACCTAATTTTAAATTAATTTTGGGCGATCTTTTCTCGTGAATCCCCAATGAATCCTGTCTTTTGGCCGCGACTCTCCGCGCACAGGGACGTATTAGCTCCCTCCGTTGCGGAATTTAAACATAATTTGTAACCATTTATTATTATTTTTATTGGCAGTAAGATTGATCCACAAAATAACTATGTTACATAGACAGTGAATATTCTCGAACAATATAATACTGGAAGAGTACTATTCGCTATAACACAATAAACTATTAATGTAAGTTAAATTAAATTTTTAAATTCAGTGGAAGATTTTTAAGATCGTTTTGCTTTTAATTTTTTTCCCAAAACAAAATAAATAAACAAATAAATAAACACACAGATACACACTCACACAACCCACTATTGGACATGTTTTTATTATTCTTTTATCGATTGTATGTATGTGTTTTCGCGTAATTGGCCCAAAACTCTGTGCATCAATTATTGTCTTTTCTTCAAAGATTGATTAATTATGTGGCTGTAAGAAACCCAATAAATGAAAACAAATAAAACAAATAAGTAAATAAACCTCCAGTGCCGCAGGCAAGGCGTCGGATTAATTCAGTGCTCATTCATTGCCAAGGCACTGGACGCCTCCGCTGATAACTATATACCGCTCACCATGTTCTTAGAGGTGTGTTGAAAGATTGCTAGTATCTGTCGAATCGGTCTCAAGTAGTTGTCTGTATTTGTACGTTTATCATTGTTACATGCTCTTGCTATATCCGTTCCACTTCACATTATTGTTCCTCCCGTCTTCGAATTTCTATCACACTATGTTCTCCTATGTTTTGGTACTTATATGCTTGCTTTTTACTTGCATTTACTCCTATATATATTTGTTTCATTTATCCATCCATCTATAAGATCCCCATACGCTTTATCCTTTTATTTCATGTGTATATGGGCCGCAAATTCATATTATTTTATTTACAATATTCTTATCTAGATTGTTGCGCGGTATGATTGATGATCCCCAAACTATGCAGAGCATTGGTTTGTATGCTCCTGACAATTACACTAGACATCGTCAGCATAGATCGTTTCACATTCCAATATACAGGACCAACCTGCCGATGGTTATGCCTGTTGGAAGAGCCACAGCCATGCTGAACAAAATCGCTCTGGGTATTGATATATTCCATGTGTCTGAGGGGGTTTTCCGAAGCGGGACTCTCCTACACCTTTGACCAGATTTATGTTATTTTTAATTTATTAAATATTTTCATTTTTGATATATACTTCTAATATGTATGCCTTAAACATTTTGTTTGTCATGTACATATTATCATGAAATAAATTGAATTGAATTGGATTGAATTGAATACACTTGTTCCAATTATGTTTTGTGGTTATTACTAGCAAACCCGGCGAAATCTGAGCTAGAATAGCCAATCGTATACACGTTACCCGTCCTGTTGAAACTACGCTAACGTAGGGCAGGTTTGTAGTGATTACATAGTTAATATATTGTATCTATATTCGAGTATATTATTTTCTTGTCGTGCCATTAATATGCTTACACGTTATCGTTATCTCTTTCCTAACCGTATATACCGTCATTGCACAATTACCTATCTGTTGTAAAAGCCTGAAGAGCGTTAGTCTACAGATAAATATAATAGAATTATAGTTAACTTTTCTACCCGCCTACGTTATTCGACTCCCGCGAAACGAAAATGAATCATTATTCGCTCCTCGATAGAGCGTCAGTCTACAGATAAATATAATGGAATTATAGTTAAATTTCCTATCTGCCTACGTTATCCGACTCCCGCGAAACGAAAATGAATCATTATTCGCTTCTCGACAGAGCGTTAGTCTACAGATAAATATAATGGAATTATAGTTAACTTTCCTATCTGCCTACGTTATCCGATTCCCGCGAAACGAAAATAAATCATTATCCGCTCAGTTAAGGTCACCCCGCTGGTACAACGTATACGTTTAATCCGTGCTCCACGGCCAATTCCTATAAAAAAATTTATGGGGCGTTTTCCTCTCGCGATCCCCCGATTAGGACCTGCCTTCCTTGCCTTTGCTCATATTCTGCTATCTCTCTTGCGCGGCAATCCACTTAAGAAGGCGATTAATGACATTTAAGCGGTTTCAAAACCACAGCAAAAAAGCCATAATTCAGAAACCTCGTGGAACTGTCAATATCATCGTCACCTTAGAGTAGACGTTAATCGGTTTTTTAACGGCTTAAACTGCAATAATCGCGACCCAAATCTACGAAAGCCGTGTTCAGTATTTTTTTTGGGAAGCACATGTGGACCGCTCGGACCGCGCCGATCGTCAACCATTTGTACCAAACGCGGCTTTACCACAAGATTAATATGTTTTATAAGAATTGAATATTAACTGCTCATAACCTATATCCGATCAATCGCTACTAACTCCCTCCCAATACTCCGCCAGGTGGGCTTAGCTCAATTTTTCCCGCGTAGCATTTAAATCATCTTAGAGTTCAAAATAAAAATAATAAAATAAAAAAAAAAAATCTATAGAAACAGGTGATTCATCACACCCTAAGGGCTGGTTTTGTTTACCACTACCTTAATTCGTTTACCGTTGGGCATTTCCCCTAGAAACCGGTTGTAGGTATATTCTGAAAATGGTAACACCGCAGTTAAAACTATTCAGCGCTCTGGTGACACCTCCCGTCGTCAGTATTCACGGCTACCACTACCTGCTTAACCACTCGCCAGAACACATGCTGAATGTGCAATCAATATATAATGCAAAATGCATCTGAACGCTCCCAGTTAGGGCTTATGCTAGACGGTTCTTCATGTTTTACTCCGTCCTAGCTCCGGCACTAATTATTAGAGTACTAGCTGTGCCCCCGCGGCTTCGCACGCGTAGATTTTTAGGACACTGTTTGGATCGTCATAGAACTTTTGCGAACCTACTAGAATATTTTCAGAACTTTCAAGAAATTCGAATGTACAGGAACATTCTTGATACACCGACACACTCCGCCACTCAGTTTAGAACCTTATAGAATTTTCGGGAATTTTCTAGAACCTTCTCCTTCCAGAACTTTCTAGAGCAGGTTTTTCCGGAACCTTCTGGACTCACCGACACAGTCAGCGCGCCTATTTTGAAACAATCTGAAGCATTTGCGGCATTTACATAACAAAACAATGTGTTAGAAAGCACATTTTCGTCACCCACTCACACCCACGCACAGCCACCCCCACTAAACTCGCTTTTCGATGTGACACCAATGGCTATCCACCAGTGGGTGGTTGTGGAGAAAACTTGGCGGGTAGGGAAACACGGGTTATATATATAATATATATTGATTTAAAAAGAGAAATTTATTTTTGTCATTTATATGAATTAAATCAGTGTAAATCTGTAAGAAATCAGAGTAAGCTTGCAGAATTAGGCACAGAACTAGAGTAGTGGATATCATGGATCATGTAGAGAAGCTAAAATGGCAATAGGCAGGACATGTTGCAAGGCAGGATGCTACAAAATGGCCTCCCAGAGTTCTGAAATGGAGACCTTGGGAGAATAAAAGAGGCATCGGAAGACCTCAAGAGATGGGCCGATGATATAGCCGCTGTGGGGGGAAAGAAAAATTAGCAAACAACAGGGAAGGATGGAAAGGAAAGGAAGAGGCCTATATCCAGCAGTGGAGAGACGAAGGCTGATGAAGAAGAAGAAGAAGAAGAAATCTGTAAGTAGGTTTTATTTTAATACGTCACCTATATGCCTTACTGCCTGCATTCGTTACCAAAATATCTCAGATACCTACATGAAATAATATGAACTTTTATGTGACTTTGTGTGACCAAATGTGACTTTCAATGAGTTGAAAATATGATGATTAGTTAATATTATGAATACCTTCTAAACCATTTTATTTCAGATATGACTTAATTAGTTGCCAGTGATGTAACCTAACTATGGGCTAAGGGCTCTTGAGATGAGTACTCACGAAAACGGCGCTATATAAATGATCCAACTATTATTATGAGTTCCGTTTGGATTACTATCTCTGGGACAGCCTGAAAAGAATTTCGTTGAATTCTTTAAATTCGCGAAGAAAATTCGCTCTCAGGCAGCATTATTTAAGTAAAATGTTGTACTGTGCCAAAATGTGTCACGTGCTCTATTGATCTGGCAACTTCCACGTAAAGAATTCTTGGAAACTGATTCAAGTTCATAAAGGATACCAGCAAATCAAGAAAAAAATCAACGCAACTTGGAATAAAAAGACCATATAAGTGAAAAACTGTCAGAAACATTCCGACTCTCAAAGCGAAACTATTGAAGACATTTTTTTTTATAAGCGATTTCTAAATTTCTAAAATAAGTTTTTTGATGAAATTGGATTTTCTATACTATTTCTTTATTTGTTCAAATTATTTTATTTAAAAAATCTGGATTGAATTACATCTTATGATGCCACAATATGGGTAGAGAAATAAGATCATGAAAAATATTCCTAACCTAAGCTAACCTGTTTTTTTAAATGATAATGGACAATTTAGGAAGAATTTATCTCCCTTTATCACATCCCTTATGTAATACAAAGGATCATTCACCGAATGAAAGATTCTTGGTATTATAAAAGGTGTTAACCAAGAA
Source organism: Agrypnia vestita (assembly GCA_016648135.1). Lineage (NCBI taxonomy): Eukaryota > Metazoa > Arthropoda > Insecta > Trichoptera > Phryganeidae > Agrypnia > Agrypnia vestita. Next base: position 19,390 of record JADDOH010014655.1, on the reverse strand, counting down.
TACTTAACGTCACTACGGCTGTTTGGTTTGTATGTGGATAATTGTATACAAAAACTGGAGTATATTAAAGTAGGAGCAAAAATAACGGATAAGGAAGGAAGGAGATAAGGGAAAAGAAGGGTATATAAACTGTATATTGTTAAGAGATTCAGCAGCAGTAACAAATTAATAGTTAATTGTTCGAAGAATATTTCAATTTAGTGGTGACATTATTATTAAAATAAAACAGAAATCTTAAATTCAAAAATAAAAAATCAAAACACGATTTTTTTGAGTTCAAATTTATTTTACCACACACAGGACGATCGTTTCGGCTTATTAAGCCTTTATCAACTGATGATAAAGGCTTAATAAGCCGAAACGATCGTCCTGTGTATGGTAAAATAAATTTGAACTCAAAAAAATCGTGTTTTGATTTTTTTATTTTTGAATTGAAAATAATGGAGTTCTATAACATAAATAGCGTCAGTGTTAAAAAAATTAAAACATCCAAAACAGAAATCAAATGTTTAGAGACACACTTGAATATATTTAAATTTCCTCAATAAATTACTTAAAAATATTCAGTTCACATAAAAAATAGGTAAGGATAAGAGTTCAAATTTCTTAGATTTAAATTAACTTTGACAAATAATAAAAATAATCATACACAATTCGTCGAATCATCCCTTTTCCCAATAACGACGTTTTACTACATGATATACAGATTAATTACAATTCCTTAATCTTATCTTAATTATACATCTGAATTAAATAATGAACATAATAATGATTATTCTACTAAATAAATGAATAATTTATTAAATGAAAAGATAAAACAATTTTTTTTAACAATATATTTATTCAAAGGCAAAAGATATAAATAAACAGTGGCGTAGAATTTTATTTTTCGACAACAATTTGTCAAAATAATAACCAAAAATATCCCTAATTCAATTCAGTCGGCCTTTTATATGTGTAAAAAAATTTAAAAAATACGCACTAAGTGACAAAGACAACGATGATCCTGTCATGGCATGGTATATCTTTTTCAATATTAGTACACAAACAATCCTGAAGGAGAGAACATTGTTCTCGAAACATGTAGATTGTAATCAATTTAATGGCTCTTTGAATGCAGTCTTTTTTTATAGAAAGTTGTCCACCTCAGCAAGATCAATTAATGGTCAACAATCGGGTCCCTATTCTAAAACAAGAGGACAAACGAGTAGACGTAGCAAATGCATTTAAAAGAAAAAAAATAGAAAGTGTTAAGCAGATCTGAGCGTAGTGAACAGTATTAAAAAAGGATCATTTGGTTTGGTGAATGGATAAGAAGACGATGTGAAAACATAAAAAACAAGTTTTTATTATACTTCCTTTCCCATTTGTTTTGTTTCCAATTTGATATTCTATCAACATATTCCTCATGCTTTAAGTTCATGTGGAAAATAATTATTATTATCCTTAAAACTTATAGAAATTTAAAACGCAATAATTGATGTAGGGGGGCACGGCGTCGGCGAAACCGTCTGATCGGGCCCATGGCTCGAGACAGACTAGTTGAAATAGGTTTCGCGCCTTCTCCACGCGTCCGGCTCCTTTCTCATTTTTATGGTTTCCAATTTGAAAAACCGTTTAAATTTCGAAAAATCCAAAATAATAATATAGTTAAATTTTCTTAAACGAAAATTTGTTAAATCATTTTTATTATCGCCACGAGTCTGCTTGCAAAGTTTCAGCTCGATTGAATCACGGTTAGAAAAGGGTTAAAAATCGATCCGAAGTTTTTTCGGCAGACAAGCAGACGCTACGAGTTAAAAGAAAGGGAGTAAAAATTATATATTCCTCGAATATTGATTACACCAAAAACGATCTTTCTAGTTCTTCAAAAATAGGGATACAAAGTTAGAATTTTCTTTTTTAGAATTTCTAGATTTCCTTTAAAATGCAGATACGAGAGATGAGAATTAAGATAATTTACACTACCAACAAGTTCAGCTGCGATTTTTTTCAATAGTATTAACAATTCTTAGTTATTGATTGGACAAGATAACTCGAAAAATATTATGAAAAATATAAGTTCAAACAGGTGGACGTGGGAAGAGATAAATAGCTAGAAGGGGTAAGATTGATGGTATCGAAAAATGAAAATAAAAAATTACAAGAAGATGAAAGAACAAAACGTATTGTAAAGTTGTGGTATTAGAGAAAAATTAAATATTCCTTGATAATAAAAATATTAAATTATAACTGGCAATGATAAAACATCATCCCCAAGATCAATCTACCGGCAGAATAATGTCGTGAGTTTGAGTTAACACGAAAAGCCCTTTAATTTTAACGGGATAGTATATAGCCTAGGTTCACCCTCAATGTCCATTCTAAATATTGGTGAAAGAATTTTTGAAATCGGATGAGTAGTTTTCAGAAATATCCTCCTACATCCAAACTTACAAACTTTACCTCTTTATATAATATGAGTGTAGATTCGTATACTTTCTCATATAAAAATATTAGAATTCCGAGCTATTTTCAGGACAGTTTGATTTTTGAACATACCGTCGCGTCAAAATAAAAAAGTTGTATGGATTTAGTTTACGCTGATCCGCTTGAAGCCAAGCTGTAGGAGAAATTCGAAATTGCCTTGGCAAATCGCTTGAGATGTATGTAGTCATTTCTTTTAGAAAAAAAACAAATCATCTCTTTCAGAAAAATAAAATCAACCCTTTATTAGCGGCAATAAAGTTAGTATTTTAGATATAGGTCAATATCCGCCCCTATGTAATTGATTTAGCAACCCCTTTATTTTTATGGCCGGGCTATTGCGTAAACCTTTTATCTAACGCTAACCATCGAAGCCTTCGTGATTTTCATACGAATATCGGATAGGGCAAAGGATACCGCACTTTAATAGATAATTTGATGTTAAGAAACTGTTTAAAATAGACATATCAATAATTGTTTTTATAATATATTTGTAATAAAACTATGTGTTTGGATAAAAGATATCACATAAAAAATAATACTACAGGTCTCTAATTCTTCCCAAATAATAAATATACAGAAATATTCTTTGACTTCTTTATTAACTATAACCGACATTAGACATTTCAATTAAAGTAAAGATGTTATAATTTTAAAGTATTTGAAATGAGAAAACAATGCATTTACTTTTATTTATTATTAAATTTAAATACAAGCAACGAGATATCGCATTTTACGTCTTTATAGAATATTTGTTCAATACTTCGCGTAAATACTTCGTCCTATATCTGTCGCTACGATTTATCTGCTGTCTCTGGTATCACACATGCATTGAAAACACTGTTTTCGCTTGCTATTTTATTTCTGGTTAATGTCAGGCTGGTAAACGTCACAATAAATATGATGTGTCGGCACTGGCTACACACTGTCAGACCCTCTCGAATACAAATACACGATCTAACTTTCCATAACATTTTGGGACTTTCTATAACACTCTGGAATTATCTACAACGTTCGGGAAACGTTTAAAATGATCTGTTAGCAACGAGAATATTTTTGCGAATACCAGAAATGCATTGAATAATCTCGGAGATTCGAAAAACCAACATAATTCATATAAAAAGGCACAATTCTGGACCGCGGCGTTCATTGTTATTTTGACATTTAATCGACACGATTTACCAATGAAAAAAATCGACTGCAGTATTTCCAACACGCAGATTAATCGTAGCGACAGACTTTGGGAGAAGTATTTGCTACGATAATTTAACAGAATATTCTAGCAATTGATATGAAAGTATTACACAAACGAGTAATTGATTGCCAAATTGTGTGAATTAAGGAATATTGTTTTAGTCAAATGTGTCCAGTGACTTTGTGAATTATTAAAATATTTAATAATTCGTTAATTCATTTCCGCTGTTTTCAATTTCATTTCATATTTTCTATGAGCAAAGCAATATTGATATATTTTTAGATCGATACTCAAAGACAACATTTTATTGCAATTATAATGTAATTATCGATATTGTGAGAAATTGTACCTACCTTTCTGGTCGCTTCGCAGTACAAATATATGTAGAGCTTGTTAGTAGAGCAGTTGGTGTAGTGGTACGACTTTCGCCTTGTGATCCAAAAGTCAATGGTTTGAGCCCTATTCAAGAACCACCACACCAGCTAATTAGTCCTATTTTCATAGCGCAAGCATATTAATTTGAACATAGTAAGAATATTGATGCGACACATATTCCGTTTTAGCATCTCAAATATTCCGTAAGTTTAAAAAAAATTACGAAGTGAACGGATTTATCTGAAACTGATGTTGCGCGCACAGACGGTGCATGTACCAGCTGAGTATTGAGTTAAACGTATTTGATGACTTTAAGATGTATTCTTAAGGTCGGACGCACAATTTCTGTTCCAAAACAAAAATATGTAAAAAAAATATATTACCGATTTATTACAATTATGAATCAATAAATATTAAATGTGTATGGCGTTCTATACTTGGCAAAATGGCATTTAGCCTTTTAGAATATTAAATTATGTATTGACACGTTCCGTAAATTCAAAATATTTTTTGTAGTAAAAGAGTAATTTTAAATATTTCCTTTTCCTACTTCAGTATAAAACTTTCTGAAACAGGGTTGTGGAGCGATGAAACAATAAAGTAATAATTAATTAAATTCTTGAAAGTTCACAATAGCGATTGGGAAAATATTTGAACTCGTAGCTACCAACTGTAGAAATATTTCAAAGAAGGATATAATCATTTGTCCTTCCGAAACAATAATCCTTAAGTATTTTAAACTTTCAACCCCTTTCTTTGCCCCATTTTACACAGATCTGAAAAGATAAAATGAATTTTAATGTTTGAATAAATGAAATATATCCAGAAGAAATATTTATTTATTTAACGTCAATATGGGCTTTTGATCACATAAGTACCTAATACAGATATGTAGTTACAAAAATTCAAGTACAAAGTTACAGATACAAGTAAAAATCACAAAAGATAGATAGTTATTAAGATTACAGTACCTACATTGAGAAGATAATGTTCATATAAAGTACAAGATAAACTACATATAATAGATTTGAGTAAATTACAAAGAGAAGTGAAAAAGAGAAGTTTAAGCAAGAATTAAAAAAATATATCTATCCATTACCATTTAGTTGAGACACAAAGAATTGTTTCAATTTAGTCCTGTACACAGTTATACTATCAGCAAAAATTTCGACCACCTTCGCATGTCCATCCCCTAAGGAGTGTAATCTGGGGAAAACGGAGTTTGATAATGCATTAGTTTTGACATCCTCTAAAATAGAATAATGTACTCCGTCTTCATGACCTCGAGGGTGCATATAAGTCGATTAGACTAACAATTTGGGGGCAATCAATCATGTTATTTATGATCCTATACGGAAATATTAGGTCAGTCACGGTACTTCTCATAGATAAAGTTACTTACTTGAATAATTATAACGGTAACTGAGTAAGATATGAAATTATGCATCTAGCACAAATGGTAAATAACCAGTAGGATGCCGGACATTTGCGCAGGTCCGCCACATCTCTACCGATCTGCGATTTCCTAATAAAGCCTGATGTGGGCCCTGACCTCCTCAAATAACCCTTTTTTCTCCTCAAGCAACAACTCCCGACATTGAAATATTATCGAATTTGGTGGCAGTAGCAATCGCTTTTCATTCCTGCCCCTAATTTATTTGGAGTTGCCCATTTTCATTATTCTTACTATCCACCTAGCATTCAGATGTGTGGCGGCCCTGCCGAGCCACGAACGCACATTTCACACAAACGACTCCACTCGGCATTGCTTGTGAGAGGTTATTAGCGACACTGCTCAATTATAATGAGTCACGTCTCTATTTCTGGACCTCTACCATGCAGCAAAATTTTGCACATGTTTTTTGTATGTTGCTGTATCACTTTGCTTGCACCCGGTGGCTTCTCCCTGATGAGAATAAATCTTCTTGTGAAGTAATCTTTCATAAGATTAACAAAAAATCCTTCCCACAGATCAGGACGTGAGGACCAGACTTAGGAGTGTTTTGTTATTTTGAATGTTTGTTTTCCAGATCAGTAAGTGGATCATCAGATGCTTCTAAATTTCAAATTAACACTTGGCCATCTGCTTATTTTGTGATTTCTGTACCAAAATTCCTATTGAGAATGACAATTGAACTCATTTATGTCAATTTTTTGTAAATTTCATCATGTTGCATAGTTTTGAAAGCTGTCATGTATTTTGTTTCACTAGATCACTAAAAAAGATTCTAAGAAACGAATAAAAATAAATTATTCTTATTTATGAAAGAAATGCTAGTTTCTGCACTTAAATTGCAAGAACACTGATTAAAATCAACGTAGACTTTTAAAAACTCACAGTCTTTGTGATAATCAACACACCTTTTTAGTAAAGCACCACAAACATAAAAAAGGCATTTTTTTCAGGAAGCGCGAATGGCACCGAAGGCACGGCCCTTTCTGCCGCCGCCTTGTGCCCCCATATTCTATGTCAATGTGTGCATCACAGTGCGTGCGTACACGGCGCCGAGCAGGCACGCACACATTCTAATGGGTAGCAGCCAGTTTGTATGAAGACGTATTACTGTTCTTAGTATACTGTGGTTATGTCGCTTTTTTTGTGAATCGAACAGTTTTGAACGAATTTGCACATATTTTACTGAAACGATGTTTTCTCTAATAAAGCGGTATAACGTTCAATTCATCTGTAGACGACAATTTCAAATAAGGCTTTTCAATAATAAGAATAAAGTGCACATGTTCTTTTTTACGATTAAAATAATATTTTAACATTTTTTACGAAAATATGACCGCATTTAGTGGCTTTACGTGGCACTAGGTTGCTTGGAAAGAATTATTCTACCATGCTTATATATTTTCATTGAAAAAATAATGACCTACCTAACCATCATGCCGTTTCTTCGCGGGGGTAGTCAGAGAGAATGCAACGCTAACTCTTCTATCCCGGTACATACCTCTCACTCATCCACTTTCATATATCTTCGTTAAGGCTTCTAACAAAACCATCTTCAAATAGGTTTGTCTAGTGACGTTAACATTTATTTATTTTCATTGAGTAATTAATTATATCTGACGGTGAGGGGAATTGCTCCTCACCAAACTATAATAGTGAGGCCGATCGCACTTTGGGTAGGAATTATTACGTACGAATTCGTACGATTAATTTCGTACTATTGAGCGCGCACATTGATTGCGTCTTGCGTTGATCATGATCAGTTACTTTTCGCATTTCTCCTATAACGTTTGTGCCAAATGAATAATCTGTACCTTCTCGAAAACTCTCTTCTTACTCGTAGGCTGCTACGGCGTCGTCGGCATCGTAGAACCAAGTATACTAGAAGAGATGAATTTGGTAAATTCCATCCTATTATGGCAGACTTAAATAATGACAAATTACATGACTATCTATCTAATAGATTCACAAATACTGGGGAGAATCTAAGTGCAACGAGAGCTCATAACATCGGAGAAATATTTTTTTAAAATTTGTTCGAAGTACATAATTAAACCTCATCTTTATTAAATCAACTTACTTAACGTACAGGTATTTTTAGTTCTTTAGAGTGGTCACGTAGTTGAATCGTTTTGTTCCCACAAATATTTGTGGTCATGTATCAAAATGACAAAATTTTCAGTATCCATCGTACAAAATCGCAAAAATTTCCGAACAAATCCGGATCGTGCCGGACATCAATTTTGTATTAATTAAAATGTCCGTGTTGCACCACAAATTAAATGCGACATCAATCAATAATATCAATTCAACTTTAAAACACCTAAGTGATTCACTTATAAATTAACAAGATAATTAATAAAATAAAATATTCAGTTTTTATAAGAACACCCTGAATATAAAACCCATCGTTAAAATATTTTATGCATTCGACATCACACAAATAAAGGCTTTGTATAAAAAGGGTAAAAGCTGCTTCTCTTGTAGGCAAAGCGCCGCTAAATCCGCGAGGCGCTCAGATCGTTGCGCTACGGATTGAAAAGTTATTTCCGACAAATGATAGCATCGTATTAAATTGTACCATTGCAAGAGCTTTATTCTTATTCCTTTGTAACAATTGGATGTACATGAACTTATTTCATCTTGTTTTTAAGGTTTACATAAAGCACCAAGCACGGAGTGATACACAATGAGACAAGTCTCATAAATTTGGTTGAAATAAATCCCAGTACCATGTACATGTAATATTGGTATTCAGTTCCGAGGCAATTCCAAGGAATTTTTTGACATTGGTAGAAATAGTTGATAATTCTTACCTGTATACTCAAATACGTGCTATTCCGACATCTCATTGGTAGACCCACGACCCATGAAAACTTTTATTTATTTTTATATAAATAAAACATTTCTTCTTTTTGTTGTGTCGTGTTTTTACGACCTTTCAACCCTTTTGGAAATTGTACGCGCCATTTATTCCACGTATACTTTATCGCAGTCTACGTGCAACTCACTGCGATAAAGTATACGTGAGACAAACGGCGCGTACGATTTCCAAAAGGGTCGACGAGCACAAACGGGAATGCAAACTCGGTCATCCAGGAAAATCAGCACTGAGTTGAGCATTTTCTGGATAATGGCCATCAATTTGCATTCGAACTGAAAAGCGTTGGAAAGCTAAGAGTCATCATATGAGTCTTATCAATGAATCACTCGAAATCTACAAGCACCCGATAAATATTAATAGAGATGATGGTCTCAAAGATGCTACAAGATGGCCTCCCAGAGTTCTGAAATGGAGACCTTGGGAGAATAAAAGAGGCATCGAAAGGCCTCAAAAGAGATGGGCCGACGATATAGCCACTGTGGGGGGAAAGAAATGGCTACAATAATCAAACAACAAGAAAGGATGGAAAGGTACGGAAGAGGCCTATATCCAGCAGTGGAGAGACGAAGGGTGATGAAGAAGAAGAAGAAAATGGTCTCAAATTAAAAACATCATGGTATCCGGCGCTTCAAAGTCAGTCTCATCGCAGTTCCCGCATAGATAGTGATCAGACAATAGATGAAACATACATACAACACAAGACAATACATGACTCCGACACTGTATTGCCACGTAACACATAAACATAGAAATACAAAGCTTTCGACACGGTATTGCTAGCCAATACTTAACACAACACTGACAACGTTCTCACCCAGCTTTCGAAACGGTAATGCAAGCAACTACAACATCAACACTCACAACTATATAAACTCACATAAACATGCCAAAATCATATAAAGAAAATGTTATTTAATTTAATTATTACATGAGTCTATTTTTGAGTGCTGGGATAATGATTTTTGGATAAGGCGGATTGTCGTAAATCTATGCCTCATTGGCATTGGAGAATTAATATAACTATCACCAAAATCAATATATATATGTATAAAAAGAAACCCGTTTTTACCTGCCCGCCAAGTTTTCTCCACAACCACCCACTGGTGGTTATGGTGATGGATACCCCTAGGTGTCACATCGAAAATATGCAAGTTTAGTGGGGGTGGCTGTGCGTGGGTGACGAAAATGTGCCTTCTAGCACATTGTTTTGTTATGGGAAGGCCGCAAATGCTCCAGATTATTTCAAAACAGGCGCGCCGACTGTGTCGGTGAGTCTAAAAGGTTTCGGAAAAACCTGCTCTAGAAATTTCTGGAAGGAGAAGGTTCTAGAAAATTCCCGAATGTTCTATAAGGTTCTAAGCTGAGCGGCGGAATGTGTCGGTGTATCTAGAAGGTTCCTGTACATTCGATAAATTTCTTGAAAGTTCTGAAAGAGGTTTGCGAAAGTTCCATAACGATCCAAACAGCGTATTAAAAATCTACGCGTGCGAAGCCACACAGGCACAGCTAGTACTCTAATAATTAGTGCCGGAGCTAAGACCGAGTAAAACGTGAAGAACCGTCTATATATTATGTATTATCAAAGAAGTTCGATATATTATACATGTGTGATTTTTATATATACATGGTACGCATGTGATTTTCATATTATTGTAATTGCGTGTCCATGGACCTCATTCTTTCACGTGTCAAACATTGTAAAATACGTGAGTCTACAGAACGTACCATGTTATTACACGAGTCATCACGCATCGCGGCGCTGAGCATATTGTGCGGGCGATGCTTCACGATCAACGTCTCGGAGATATTTGAATAAAACCGATTTATATTGTATATATAAATGGAACGCCCGCCCACTCCATCTCAACCGACGATATTTCTGTGACATTGCAGAGGGTTTGTAATAAAGTGGATCACAAAATTAGAGGAACTTTGGAGAGGCTCTAAAAGCTATATGTGTGTGATGATCAATCAGAGGGTATTCGTAAATGCAAGGCAATTTCGAGGATTCAAATAATCACATATACAGGGTTATTTAAAAAACATTAACAACCTCGCAGGACTATATTCTTGTCTTGATTATGAGTCGAAAATTTTCGAGCTATTATGACCTAATATCAATAATTATGGAGATATGCGACATCAAAGTTTTGCATTTTTGTTTTAATATTTCTGACTTAATTTTTGTAAAACGCTGGACTATCATAACAGTAACTTACATTGATTACAAAAAATTCATTGCAAATTAAATAAAATGATAAAAACCCTGAAAAAATTCCAAATTGGAATGTTTTCCAATTGAAATTTGAAGCTTTTTTTTTATTTTATTTGACTTGTATTAAAGGGAATGAATTTTTCATATTTGATATAAGTTACTGTAAAGATAGTCCGGCGTTTTACAAAATATAAGTTAGAAATATTGAAAAAAAATGCAAACTTTTATGTCGCAAATCTCCATAACTATTGATAGTCGTAATACTTATAATCAAGGCAGGAATATAGTCCTGCGAGGTTATTAATGTTTTCCAAATAACCCTGTATACTGCTCCGTGACCGCCTCAACCTTGAATCGTTATTGGTCCGATGTAGCGCTCGAAGTTTTCTACTTTAATCGCTAGACAGTGTTTGACAGATATAGGAACCCGTACGAGTTAAATTTTACCACGATGTGGAATTCGGTTGCTTTTGTTTTTGTTTTGGAAATGAACGCATTTGTGCTGTTCCCAAAAATTAGGCGAAGCCTGGCTGGCAACGACTGTAAAAAGTCTATTAAAACTCATTTATATTAAAAAATCTTCACAGGACTGCAAAATCATGGAAGAAGCACTAGCTCTGTAAGCTCATTTTTAACTGTGTAAGTAGCTAATCATTGCACTAGATATCTCTCGAGTTAACTTTTCGCTTTCATGGTAGAAATTGAGAAAGGATATAATTATTTTGACAATCTTTGACACTACTACCACAGTATACCCAGAGAACAGTTGTTTATCTCCGGCCTGTCGGCGAGTTATTAGCCTACTCTTGCGTTGACGCTAGCGTTATCACTTTATTTTTTACTCCCTTTCTTAAAACTCGTATCGTCTGAGATTCTGACGCATAAGGTAGACATTAAACCCGAATAAAATTCAATTTCTTTTAATTGTTCAAAAATTGATGTGCCGATTTTAATGTTTATGTGGTCTTTTTGGAACTCTTTACGAAAGACCTGCTCCATCTTCTCTATTTTGGCAACAAAGTCATGAGTAAATTTCGATCTGTCGCATAATTTCTGTAATTATTGTACCTAGTTTCTGCACTTAAATTGCAAGAATGCTGATTAACATCAACGTAGACTTTTAAAAACTCACAGTCTTTGTGATAATCAACACACCTTTTTAGTAAAGCACCACAAACATAAAAAAAGGCATTTTTTTCATGAAGCGCATTTTTCTCTAAAGCGGCGGCTGCGAGCGCGAATGGCACCGAAGGCACGGCCCTTACTGCCACCGCCTTGTGTCCCCATATTCTATGTCAATGTGTGCGTCACAGTGCGTGCGTACACGGCACCGAGCACGCGCGCACACATTCTAATGGGTAGCGGCCAGTTTGTATGAAGACGTATTACTGTTCTAGTATACTGTGCTACTACCGTGATACGATCCATCCGTACATATATACCTTAGATTATTCATTTTAGACTTAGAAGGTTATGAAGCCAGACTTAAAATAAGAAACTTCGTGACAAACTAAGGGAATTTTGTAAGACAGAAACATCCCAGGTCCACTAGTATAACTTTCAGAAGACTAATTTTCCAAATATTTTTTCCAATAATTTTCCAAAATTTTTCATTCATTCATATTTTAAGTGTTTTAAAATATGAATGAATGAAAGGTGTGTTGCGAACGCTGGCACTGGCAACACTAAACTGCCATTGCCAGGCGGTATCTGTGGAGAAAAGACGTTCGATGGAAGGGTGCAGTATGGCGCGCTTAATTCCGTTCACTGTACCGACACGAACACATGTTTTGCATTGTTCTCGCTGCTTTTTTTCATCGTTACTTAACTTGTGATAACTTTTTAACTGGTAGATTAAAATATAAAATATCTGAAATGCATGAATACATGAAATAATCAACTGCGCAATTATAAATAGAGCTGTAATTACAAACGTTTTATTCAAACGATTCTCAAATCACACCAACCCTTTTCCATGAGTATGGTGTCTTGAATATTTATCGAACTATAAGAATTTTCTACCTTTTGTTCATCTAATTTTGAGATTAATATGTTGTAGATATCTATGGTTTTAGATGACGCATGTGCGCAAATCGAGCACCGTTCTATTTCGATCTCCCCGTTCATCTCTAGATCAAAATTTCGATTCGTATACATGTAATGATATTTGTCTCATCGTGGTCCAATCCATTGGTTATGAGGTATATTCTCCGATCAAAAGAAGAACATGAATGTTTATTTAAATTTTCTTATTATTTAATTTATACAAGTAACGTAAAATTCTATAATTTTCAAGCTGAATAGGAACGCGGCTTAAGTACCAAATTGATTAAAATTTCAATCAATTTAAAAATGAATGTATTTTTTTAAATTCGTTTTCAAAGCGACTTTACCTAGAATTCCAGATAAAGTAATTCTCGAAACTCATCTATTGGCTCGTAAATTTATTGAGTGATTTATGTTAATTAATAAACTTGGCTGAAAGCAACCTGCTCTTGCCGGTCGGTGTTGCAAGGGCCTCCGTATAGTTCACGATTATAGTTAATGTAATGCATAGGCAAAGAACTACACCCCTACTGAGAAAACCTAGGTTGACATTTCGGCACAAAAATAAATGGTATTGTCAATTGGTACTGCATAAATCTTCCAGAGGATGGGCACTTTCTAATCCAGAAGATATTCCGTACATTAAAACTTGCGGAAACCTCAAATCTATCTTATTTTCATATATTATTACATGTTTTATCGCACCTATGCATGTACATGTTCATTTTGTAAATAAATAAATAAACATTTACGTAAAAAATATTAGTTTGTAAATGAGGGATATAAAAGCAAAGGTAGCAAAATCCAAAAAAAAAAATAATGCAGTCAGCGGAGATTACTAATTTAGAATATTATATATATTTAGAACATAAGAAATAAAGCCTCTAAATTTAAAGCAAACGCGATTGTGAAGGAAAAGATATATAAAAACCAGAATTCAGTACATTATAAATTAGTAATCTTCGGTGACTGCGTTCAAAACAAACGGTATAAGTAATTCCTTATTAAAAATAATTTTATTTAATTTCTTGTAACATCTAGTATGCATTCCTCAAATTGAGATTCATTACAAATTAAGAGATGAACATTTTTAATTGGAAATAATAGATTGATCGCATTGTAGTAGAAGAAATTATTATTTCTATTTTTTTTACGTTAGAAAATATATGTAGCGAGTGTTGAGTGTTGAAGGCAACAGGCCTTGGCACGATCAGATACTACAAGTATTTGAGAATGACCCTGTTAGAAGCCTGGACAACCGTAGAACTTGTATGAGAAGATGTATGAATGTGGCCGAAGCAAAAGTGGTGTGCCAGGATATGAGAGTGTGGCGTTCAATTCTCTCTACCTACCCCTGCGGGGAAACGGCGGCATGGTTAGTTAGTTAGTATTTTTTTGTATTTAAAGGGTATATAAATATTAGGTCCTTACATATGAAATTCACGTTTTGCCGTACTGGCAAATTTGATCTCAAATATCTTCTCTTTGGTTAGGAATTCCAAATCCAAATTTATACAGCTATTTACTCATGTATTTGTGTTTTGAAAATTATAATTCATTTGTTTTTTCCTCAATTGTTTTTTTCTTTGCGTCACTCAGTTTACAAAATGAAAAACTTGAAATATCGCGTTATTTACGAGTACGAGTTCCACCGTAGCACCAGGCTGCAGAAACGGCTCGAAGGATTAATGATGTGTATGGCGACGGTGCCGCAAAAGAAAACACAGTGCGTTTTTGGTTCCAACGTTTTCGTTCTGGAAATTTCGACCTGCAGAACAAGCCCCGTGGACGGCCGGAGACCAAAGTTGATAATGAAGAATTGAAGGCTATTGTGGAAGCGGCTCCATCGCAAACCACATCCGAGTTAGCTGCAGGCTGCGGTGTTAGTGATAAAACTGTTTTAATCCACTTGAAGCAAATTGGTAAGGTGAAAAAGCTTGAAAGGTGGGTACCTCATGAATTGAGTGAAGCAAATCAATAAACGCGCGTTGACTGCTGCGTTGCATTACTCAACCGGCACAATAATGAAGGGATTTTAAATCGAATCATTACCTGTGATGAAAAGTGGATCCTGTACGATAATCGGAAGCGCTCATCGCAATGGTTGAACCCTGCCGAACCAGCCAAACCACGCTCCAAGCGAAAATTGACTCCAAAAAAGTTACTTGTGAGCGTTTGGTGGACTAGTGCTGGTGTCTTTCACTACAGCTTTCTTAAATCTGGCCAGACGATTACGGCAGATGTCTATTGTCAGCAACTGCAAACCATGATGGAAAAGCTAGCTGCTAAACAATCGAGGCTGGGTAATCGCTCTAGGCCACTGCTGCTTCATGATAACGCTAGACCACACACTGCACAACAGACGGCTACCAAATTAGAGGAGCTTCAATTGGAATGTCTAAGACATCCACCGTACTCTCCGGACCTTGTCCCAATAGATTACAATTTTTTTCGAAATTTGGATAACTTCTTGCAAAGGAAAAAATTCAACTCCGATGGGGCAGTCCAAACCGCCTTCCAAGATTTTATCGATTCCCGTCCGAATGGTTTTTTAAGTAAAGAGATCGATGAACTACCTATGAGATGGCAAAAGTGCATAGATAGCAATGGTACATACTTTGATTAAATAAATATATTATAATAAAAAAAATCGGCTTTATGTTCCTCCCATACTAAACGTCAATTTCATATGTAAGGACCTAATATTTAAATTGTATTTAAAAGGTGATAAATTGATGACGAAAGTATATGGTTAACATTGTGTAATTGGAAGCTATTTATTTCGGCATGATGATGCTTCAAGATTGAATCTTATGACTCTGATACCGATTTTTATTTATTTTTTAAAGATATATTTTCTTTGTGAATTTATCTAATTTGTTTGTTTTTATCAAAGATAAAAAAAAAAACAAATAATTAATAATAAATAAAAAGATAATTTATAATAAACTGGTACTTTGGACTGTCTACTCGTCTACTGTCTGTATTTTATCATTCCCCGACTCACTCAATCTATATTTTATAATTTTAAATAAAATTTTGACTTCTTCCAAAGCACACACAAGAAATTTTATATTTTAGATCATTTAAATATAAGATATGAAAATTATATTTTAAATTTAAATGTAACCTCGTTACATTTTGCCCACATTTTGTATTACCGGTAAAATCTGAACTTTAAGTAACCTTACATAAATACCTCATTTAAGGAGAAAATATAAATTTTAAACAGTGATGACTATTCTGACTTTTCAAATCATATTTGAAAAACAATTTATTATAAATGTATGCAAATTTTACATACAAATAATAAAAATATGATTGGAACAGTTCAAAGAGAAAAACTGATAAAATATATAAATATTTTCAATATTTTTTACGGTATTTGCCATTTTTTTATCTTTAGTTTGTAATCAGAAACTTAAAGTACACCACTGGAATAATGAATGTGTTTTATTATGCACCTTTATTTTTGTAACAAACCATAACACATCTCCTTTCAAGTATCTAGATAGGGCTTAAAAAAATGTAATCAAAAAGAATATCCGGGCTCATAACATGATTTTATTTACATGGACGCACAAGTAGATGTGCATATTCGCTGTTAATGAAATGTAATGTAACTCAAATTAGAAGTTATCCAAAAATCACTGGAAACAAATATACTTGTGCGATGAAGAACTTTATGCATAAATTCGTCATATATCCAAGGCAACACGTGTTACTTCAAAAATCTGCAGGCAGTGAATTGGACGTTTTTGTTGAATTTGGTAGTCTATGAGGGGCAATGCGTTGCCATCTTCAATCTCAATAGAGCAACGATAACAAACGAGTGGCGAGCATCAGATGGATGAGAATTGCAAGTCAAAGAAAGTTGGATCTCTTGGATGAGGCTGTATCCAGCAATAGAGAGTCACAAGCTGATGATGATGGCTATCGTTACATATTGGTGATGATTGGGATAACCTATCTATTAACATTCTCACATAATTGCACAATTAAAACATTTAAGCAATCAGAAAGGTTTCACTATTTTATTTAACGAGATTGGCGAGGTCTGAGTCCTGCGTACTCTTTTCGTAATTCAGCTCTGTCTTCCACTTCTCCACCCTTTTGCTTTATTCGCAGCCCTGGTCGTCCTTTTCAATTGCCTTTTAGGAGGGTTTTAACCGGACACGTGTACAAGAGTTTAATTAACTTTGATCTTATTAGAAAAGTAATACCCGAGTGGAAACCCCGGGATAAAATACATGTCAGGACATTATATGTTAACAAAATTTGGTCACTGTGAGTTTGACAACCTGAGAGTTATGACGTTTGCATTGTTTCTTTGAATTAAATGCTCGAAATCCTCTTAAATTTCAGAACAAAATATTATATTCTCTGATCTCAAGTATTTTTTTGAGCAAGTTTATTTTAAAGTCTTTTGTTTTCTCTTATATAAACCGTTCCTTAACTTAAGTACTATTATTAAATTATTTTTATCGGGACTTAATTTGAATGAAATTGATAGAGTGAGATTTGTCAAGCTACTGCCACGTCGTAGTTACATTGTCTTCATGTAACTACGACGTGGCAGTAGCTTTAGTATATTTATCAATTTTCGGCAGTAATTTATTTAGCATGACTTTAAGCATTATTATAAAGTAATGGAAACTGATCACCAAAATAAATAAATAATTCCTAGTCCACAATTTATCACCAAGTCTGGTGCCAATACTACTTAGCCTTGCTTTAAAAATTACCACTGGCTTGTAAATTTTAAATAACTATGAAATGATCAAACTCTTCAAAATTATAATGTGATATTAACCCGCCAACGGTGACGTGTATGTTTGTGAGACCGGGTTTTTTAAAAAAATCGAATAACTTTTTCCCCCGCCATTGATTTTTATCGTGATTTCGAGTAGCTGCCGCATTGCACGTACCCCGCCGTCAGTTCACTCCGCGACATCAAAGTGGATGCATGTTCTGTAGTTTTGCGCCAACCCGGTGCGTGAGATCGGGGTCACCGACTACGTAAGTAAAATAGTCATAGTTGAATTATTGATAATTAGCATTTTGTCAGGGCTATGTACATTTTTTACTTACTTTTTTTAGTTTTGTTATTATTTTATTGCATTATCCTATAATATGTAAGTTTATTGCATGATTGTATCGATATTTCACAAAAATATTCTATACATGTTTCAAATTACAAACATTGTTACAGCATAGATAGAATAAAGAAAGGAGTGCTGAGATGGTTTGGTCATGTGGAACGTATGAACGAGGAAAGGATGGTTAAGAAAATATATGAGGCAAATGTTGAAGGCAACAGGAATAGAGGGCGTCCGCGAAAGACCTGGCACGATCAGGTACTACAAGTATTTGAGGATGGCCCTGTTAAAAGCCGCAACAACCGTAGAACGTGTATGAGAAGATGTATGAATGTGGCCGAAGCAAAAGTGGTGTGCCAGGATAGAAGAGTGTGGCGTTCAATCCTCTCTGCCTACCCCTGCAGGAAAACGGCGTGATGGTTAGTTAGTTAGTTAGTTAGTTACAGCATGTCATACGAAAGTGTCTCGAATCTCTTCTACATGATGAGGACGGACCATCAATGTCATCCAATGATGCCGAAACTCAAAATCACAATATAATATAAAGAAGCTACAATGACACCAAGGGCAAATTATGTGTGTGTTTATGTGCAAATTATAATTGTGCTCGAGAAACAAGACGCTGTTCTATGGAATTTTTTTACGCTTTGATCAATGTCAGTATCATAAACAGTCAAGTGACACATACAGGTTACAACCAAAAGTTAAAGCTTAAACGTCGTCACTTGATTAGGAATGTGGTTATGAAAATGATTGAACCTCACATAAGAGAACGACAGATGCAGTTAAACTTGCCACGGTCAATGAGACAAAGATTGTCAGAAATTTTGAAGATAGATGAGGTACCTGGGATGGTTGGTCCATCAAAAAATGGCCGGTGCTATGAGTGTGTATGGAAAAAAATAGAAAGAGCAAATATACTTGCTACAAGTGCAAAAAATATTTGTGTCTTGAACATGTAGTGCCTTCTTGCAGAAGCTGTTTGACTGAAGGATAGTAATTTTTCAGATCAAATTTTTGTTAATTATTTGTTGGAAGGATGACACTTTTTGTTTATTTTATATTATTTCCTAGTATCCAAAAATTGAAAATACTGAACTAGTTAAAAAAAAAAAAATTGTGTTTTCTCATATTTATTAAAAGTCATTTTTCTAAAGTTAGTAAATTTTAATGTTTTATAATAAGTTTTATATAAGTGAAATTGTTTTAAAATAATTAATATAATAAACGTGCTGTGATTAATGAAATATATTTGATTTATTGTCAAAGAACACACAATTAAAAAAATAAAATATTTTGAAAAATCTTCCATTGTAAATACCGGTGCGTGAGACCGGAATCACCAATGGCAAGTTAAATAAGTTGCGCTTCGTAAAACTAAGAAATATTCACCTCAAAGACTTGGTTCGCAACAATTGTTTTAAAAATACTTGTTTTCTAAAAAATAAGTCAAGTATTTTACTAAAAATAAGTGCGTTACCAATCTATTTTAGTCAGTCGCAAGGGAAGATATTCTTCCACTGTAACTCATTCCACTCTCCTAAGATACTAGTTTAATACAGCTCTTTACTTTTATACTCGGAGATATTAGCCATCTTTTGGTTTTCTAAGGTTCAAACGTTATTGAGTACCTATTGGCACTCGGTTATGTTATTCG